>JANHFO010005402.1:320207-332756 GCA_032468095.1 Pareas carinatus
TAAATTTTTATGTTATCTGTACACCACCCTGAGTCCTTCGAGAGAAGGGCGGTATATAAATCTAATTAAATAAATAATATTAAATACACCAGTAAAGAGTGATGGACAAGATCATATCTGAATCAAGCTCTCAGCCCCCAGACAGGTACAGATACCTCACCTTTTTCATAATTGGATAGCTAAGCAGAAAGTGTAGAGATGGTAACCGGGTTATTGACTGGTTTCTTAAGCATGGCATATTTTCCCAGGGAAGCTTCTGGAGATGCTGCAAAGAAGTATCAAGTGTTCAGTTCCCCTCCCATAAAACATTTATTGGATGAAGCAAGTCAATAATATGGTAAGTTGCTGGGCCAGTCCTGGAACGCTTAAAGGATCAGAATATTTCATGATGAATCTTTCTACATGTTTCCATGGGAAGAGAATTCAGGCAACAGTTGCCTTTTGCAAAATACATGAATGCTGCTCTGAGGTTGCCATTTGCTCATCTCCATGGTAAAACAGCACGGCTCCATCATTACTCACTTTATCCAGCACAAGCACCAAGTGCCCACTTGGAGCCTGGCCAGTGTATGATTTCAGTTTGTCCACTGTCTCCTGTAGGAGGCTCAGGGCTCTCTCAGGTCGAGCTGGGTGAAGGCCCCGTACCAAGTGTTGCACAAGTTGTGGAGTTAACAGATGGGATCCAGCCAGTATGACCTATCAAAAAAGAAAACAAATTCCCATGTCTGGGGCTGCGGGAATGTTGCAGGCTGGAAGCTTATTTTAATAGTGAAGGTGTGCAGACAGAAGAACTAATCCTACATATTTAAAAAAAGGGGGTCGCCCTGTTGAAGACAGGGTATACCTGGCTAGCCTCACCTTTCGCCGCCAAAGTTGGCCCATCTCCTCACCTTGAGCAATGCGAGATCGACCTTTTCACAACCACATTCTCTGAGATGCGTCAGAAGATGAGAGGCTTCCTCCACCAAGCTGTCATTCTCACAGGCTGGTAGTAGCGCAATCTTCCAGCAGCTCAGCACATGTGTCTCCAGAGATTCTATCAAAGCCTGTGGAGCGAAGCAAAAGGGTCCTTCTAACAACAGGGGAGGGGGACAGCACAACAGCAGTGTAGTTTGGAGGATGCTACCTTTGACCTGGTTCTGATTCCCAACAAAAGGCAGAACGCTGAAGGAGTGCATTACATGTTCATGAGCAGCGTTGGCGAGGGTGAAGACGAACTTGGAAGAGTAGAGCATGAAGGAATCAGATGCAATTGCGTAATCAAGACGTCCTGACAGTCTTGATCTCCTCTTCCCATTCTTATTGCTGATGGCCAACTCAGAAAGTTTCAAGCTTGTCACTAGCTCAACTTTGTCCAATGCAGCGCCCTTTACATGGGCTTACATGTATTTTTCTATCTGTCACAGAAGCTCCTGATGATGCTACTTTTTAAGGGACATTTGATGATGCTTTTCTAGGTGTTTGCTCGTTTTCTTCCAGGGAGAGTCTATGACAGTGGTGGTGAACCTATGGGCACATATGCCAGAAGCGGCACTCAAAGAGCCCTCTCTGTGGGCACATGGGCCGTCGCCTCAGCACAGATTTTTTTACTAGAAAGCCAGAGGGATGCGGGGATCCCCTCCCCTTCTCCAAGTGTGCCTGAGGACATTTCTGATATCACCCGTCCTCCTGCCCAGCAGCCCAATGAGAGCACTTCCTCCCTCCCGTTTGGGCTAATGCAGGGAGCTCACATGCAGCGTGGAGTCTGTGGCAAAGGTGAGAGAGGAGAGGAGCTAGGTTGGAGGGGAGCATAGATCACAGTGAGCTGCGGAAGCTGGTGTAGGCCGCTGGAAGGTCCGCAGCAAGCTCGTGTAGGCTACAGGCTGGGTGGGGGGCACAGGTGGAATCACCGATGGCCACGGGGGAGTGGAGTAGTTGTTGCCGTGTTGGCACTTTGTGATAAATAAGTGGCTTTTGGGTTGCAGTTTGGGCACTCGGTCTCTAAAAGGTTCGGCATCACCAGTCTATGATATCTATTGTTCAGCTCCAGCGGGGCTGCATCAGAGTGGGTTGGGTTGGACAGGAGTTTTGTACTACGTTGGTGTTTTTTTTCTATGAGTGACATGTTTCCATCTGTCTTCTTCTCAAGGGTCAATTCTTTTAGAAGTTCTTTTATCATTATTATTATCAATTTGGGCATAATCTTCTTGCAGGGTTTGACGTTTTCTCATTTTGTAGGTTGCATTTCAGAGTGGTTAGAGTTTCCTCTAGACCCTTTACTTCTCTTTTGGTAACTCAATTAGTTTACATTTGGTACATTTATAGTTTAGGTGTTCTTTGGGCATTAGTGTGTACATGGAAGATGTTTTGCAGATTACAATTATATATGTTTCTTTATCCATGAAAAATATTGAGAATGGAAGTGTAGAAGGTTTTAATAACAAAGGGTTTTTTTGTTTTTTAGGGGGGGGAAATGTCCAGTTTAGAGTTTGATGTTCTGACAGATCATTTCAGTGTTTAGGGCAAAGTGGCTCCTCTGTGCTATTCTCAGGCTCTGGTTTGCTGTGCTGCCCCTTGCTGGTGCCTCTTCTCCCTGCTCTTTACCCTGCAGCCATGTTGCTCCTGTTTGCTGGTCCATTTATCAGCAAACAGGAGCACCAAGGTGGTCTGCAGTGAGCTCGCCTCTCCTGTCCTCTCCTCAGCCAGTTGTCCCCCCTGCTCTGCTATCTCACCGGCTCACCTCTTTGTTCTTTGCCCTTGGTGCCTGCTCACTTCTCCGCCTCGCAGCTGATTGTCCTCTCCGCCTCTCAGCTGATAACCCATTCCGCCCTGCTGCTTACTCTACTCTTTGCTCTTCCCTGTTCAAGTTTTGCTGCTCGCCTCTCTGCTCCACCACCTCACTTCGATGGGCCTCCGGGTCTCTTGAGCAGGCTTCTCAGGTGTAGCTGGGCTTCTCTCAGCAGGCTATGGGAGGCTCGCCACGCACCGCTGGCCTTGGTGGTGTTTCCCACCTAATTTCTCCAATCTTTCCTCTCTTTTTCCCTTTTGCAGTCTTTTTTCTCTTTCTATGACTTTATCTTTCCTTCACCTCTCTTCCTATCATTCTGTCTTAGTTTAGTAGCAATCTTTCACCTCACAATCTAACTATGCTTCCTCCATTGCCGTCATCTTGAAACCGGGATCTCGGATTACATCCCAGAGTTCTAAAGGAACTGGCAGATGTCATCTCAGAACCATTACACCATATCTTTCAAAAATCCTGGAGCACCAGGGAACTACCCGAGGACTGGAAAAGAGCCGGCTGATTGGTTCTGACCTAAGAAAGTACAGACCAATCAGCCTAACATCAATACCCAGGAAGATACTGGAAAAAATAATCAAAAAATAGATCTGCAAACAACTAGAAACCAATAAAGTTATAACTAGAAGTTGGCATGGATTTGTTGAAAACCGATCATGCCAAACCAATCTTATTTCATTCTTCGACAAAGTGACTAAATTAGCAGACCAGCGAAATGCTATGGACATAACATACCTAGAGTTCAGTAAGGCAGTCGACAAAGTAGACCGCAACTTACTTCTTGGCAAGCTAGAAAAAAGTGGGATAGATAGCATCACCCCCAGATGGATCTGTGTAACTGGTTGACAAACCGTACTCAACGAGTAGCCCTTAATGGTACTACACCTACATGGAGAGAAGTAAGCAGTGAGGTACCACAGGGTTCCATCTTAGGCCCAGTACTCTTCAATATCTTTGGAAACGACTTAGATGAGGAAATAGAAGGAGAATTTGTCAAATTTGCAGATGACACCAAGCTGACAGGAACAGCCAGCACCCTAGATGATAGGCTCAAGATCCAGATGGATCTCGATAGACTTGAACACTGGACTCTATCTAAGAAAATGAAATTCAACGTAGAGAAAAGTAAAGTCTTACACTTAGGCAAGAAAAACCCAAAGTCCACATACAGATTAGATGAAACCTAGCTTAACAGCAGTAACTGTGACAGGGTTCTTGAAGTCCTAGTGGACAATCAATTAAATGTAAGCCAGCAGTGTGCAGCAGCAGGGGGAAAAAAGCAAATACAATCTTAAATTGCATCAACAGAGGGATCAAATCAAGATCACATGAGGTGCTAATACCACTCTATAAAGTCTTAGTAAGATCACACCTAGAATACTGCATCCAGTTTTGGTCACCACACTATAAAAAAGATGTTGAGATCCTAGAAAGAGTACAGAGAAGAGCAACAAAGATGATAAGGGAGCTGGAGGCTAAAACATATGAAGAATGGCTGCAAGAACTGGGCATGGCTAGTTTAATGAAGAGAAGGACCAGGGGTGACATGATCGCTGGGTTCCAATATCTGAGGAGCTACCACAAAGAGGAGGAGGGTCAACCTATTTTTCAAAGCACCTGAAGGCCAGACAAGGAACAATGGATGAAAACTGACCAAGGAGAGATTCAACCTAGAAATAAGAAGAAATTTCCTGACAGTGAAAACAATCAACCAATAGAACAGCTTGCCTTCAGAACAACTTGTGGGTGCTTCATCACTGGAAGCATTCAACAAGAGACTTGACAGCCACTTGTCAAAAATGGTATAGGGTCTCCGTCTTGAGCAAGGGGTTGAACTAGATGACCTACAAGGTCCCTTCCAACTCTGTTATTCTGTATATAGTAGATTACGATTCTCATCATTCCCATGCAACACAATCTACGTCCAGAGGATCATGGACATCACAGACATTAGATTCCCTGAAAATTACAGAGCAGAGATTAAACCACCAACAGGACCTCAAGCTGCAAATTTGAATTTGACTGAAGGAGGAAAATAGTTTTAATATACGTGGAACAAACCTACTAAATTGAATTAATTTGGTCTGCTAAATTAAGGGCTGTCCTTGATCTGAAAAAGAACTATGGGCTGCAGGACAGCAGAGCTCACCCTCATTCTTTTGTCCAGTGCCATCCGGCCATTCCACCAATCCTCCTTCTTTGTGAAATTTGAGGTATCTTTTTGTTTTTGCAGGATGGCTTCGAGTTCATTTAGAGCGGCACTTAAAGGTACCTGAAAAAACGGCCAAAAGGATATTATGAGGGAAAACATGGCCTACATCCAGAGAGTTACCATTCAAAGTTCTCCTTCTCGCTATTCTTACCTTGGTGTGCAGAGTCTGTATCTGGATGTTCACAGGGGTAGCACCTTTCTCTAACCTGGTCAATAAGAGGATGTCCCCAGTGGTCCCTGGGTGGGTGCTCATCAGAGTCATTATGCACACTGTGACTCCTACGGAGACAGCAAGACTCTTAAATGAGTAAATTGGAAAGAGAAAATGTAATGGGGAAATAATGTCGTGTTAAAACAAGTTGTTTGCCAAAGCATAACACAGGCTAAACGCTACTTCAGTATCTTGAACTAGGCCATCAAGCTACCATCTCTGCTCATCATTCTCCTCCTTTAAACCCTGTACATTTTAGCCTCTCCCCAAAAGGCTAGAGCGGTACAAAAAAAATTGTCAATGAATGGTTGAGAAAAGATGGGGAGGCAGAACCCGTCTCACCTAACCCTCTTATCACTTCGTTCTTTTCCAATTCCTACTCCCAAGTTCCAAACCCCTAATGTAATAGATCCGGCAGGGTGTTGAATAACTTGTACTGGGTGGGAAGGGGACAGCCTAGTAATGTCCGTATACTTTTTTACTATCATTTCCGCAGATTTCTTCTACAGATAGTTCTCGACTTAGGACCACAATTGAGCCCAAACTTTCTGTTGCTAGGTGAGACATTTGCTGTGAGTTTTGTTCCATTTTGCGACCTTTCTTGCCTCAGTTGTCAAGCGAATCGTTGCAGTTGTTAAGATAATGACAGCGCTGTTAGTGAATCTGGATTTCCCCCATTAACTTTGCTTGTCAGAAGGTCGCAAAAGGGGTCACATGAACCCGGGGCACCGCAACCGTCATAAATACGAGCCAGTTGTCAAAAATCTGAATTTTGATCGTGTGACCATAGGGATACTGCAATGGTTGTAAGTATGAAAAATCGTCATAAGTCAGTTTTTTCAGTGCCATTGTAGCTTTGAACGGTCACTAAACAAACTGTTGTGGGTTAAGTGTTCTGGCCTTGCTGGCTAGGCAGATGAGAAGTAGGTCAAAACATTTTCAGTGCAGCAGATTGTTTATCTTTGACTTAAAAAATGCTGACAAGGTAAGGATACTCTTTTTTTTTTTAGTAATCTAGACAGTGTTAAATATTTCATCCAGAGACCATTCTGCAAATGTTTCCTTCTAAGTTCTAGACCAATCTGCCAATTCAGTAAATGTTCAGCTGAAACAAGAGATGGGAAACACGTGGGGCAGTAGCTGTTGCTGAACTGCAAATCTCAGAAGCTCCAATTAGCACTAGACAATGATGACAGGTAGTAAGAAGTGTCTTTAGACAATAGATGCATTATCTCAGGGTCTCACCCCTGTACAACAAAGCAATTTTGGCCTGTGGTAATATTAATGCATGAGAGCCAGTTTGGCGTAGTGTTAAGGTAGTAGGCTTGAAACCAGGAGACCATGAGTCCAACCTTAGTCACAAAGCCAGCTGGATGACCTCAAGCTAGCCATTCTCTCTTAAGCCCTAGAAAGCAAATAAAAGCAAAGCACTTCCCCAAAGAAACCTTGCCAAGAAAATCAGAGGGGCTCGTCCAGTCACGAAGATTCAAAACTGAGTTGAAGGTACACACCCACGCACACGCCCACCCACGCAATATCAATGCACCTCCCTGAGGTGGCCTCTTTAGGTCTGAGAACCGTCTTCCTTTTTCAGAATGGTGGTACTTGCCAACTACAATCAAAACAGGATTCCAGTGATTCTTACATATCAGTCACATACCAGGGGGGATTTCCTGCAGCCTTCCTGTGAATTTCTGAGTTTCCAACCCTGTTGAGTTGGGGCAACTGAACTCAAAGACGTTCTGAAGTTCTAAGAGGTACTGGAGCTGAGGATCTTCTTTTCCTTCTTGCAGGGTAAGTGCCTCCAGTTGCTTGGAAGCACTGGCCACTGATGTTTTTTTCATTTTGCTAAGGAGCAAATGTCACAGTAAGATTATTAAGACATTTGTAAAATACACGTCTACTTTATTGCAAAAAAATATGCTTTCAGATGTACTCCCTTCTGTAGATATGCCACACTGTTACTGATGAAGACAACAATCTTAAAGACAGTTCTAAAATTTCATGTTAGTCTACTCCATCTTGACGAACCTGGTTGGAATTTTGTTTGAATGCATTACCAGCCCCGATCCAATGGGCTTATTTAACGCACTGTTAATATTTCATCCACAGTTTGGACTGTCCAAATTTTGTTATGAATTCTAGGCCATGAGGTTTTGCCAGCTGCTAGTTCATTAAAAAGTTCAGCTAAAAGCAGGGATGAGGAAACAAGTGCATTCAAGCATCATGGGAGCTTCAAGTATATACCCACAGGAAAACTACCCACCATATCTCTGCATGATTTACTAATCTACTTTCCAGAAAATTCATAGTAATAGACAGTTCTGCTGCATCTGCTGCAACATTTCTTCCATTTGGTGTAAAATCACAGCTATCAAGGCTGACTCATTTTCCATTGCAACCTGAATGTTTACTCGCAATTTGCAAACAGAAATGGAAGGGAGGGGGGAGGTGAATGATTGGAATTCTTGGGGAGTTGGGAGGGGCTGAGGAATACATGCCAGCCAGCTGAAAAAATTCCTACACTTCAAGGCCATGTTATGGGAACACTTTGACACACCATAGACTGTTTCTCAGAACAAAAAGAATGTGTTGGATTGGTGGACAATGGACAATAGGTGACCCAAGGGGAAAGGGGGGTATTTACCTATGCTGTTTCTGTGACAATCTTTAGAATTGGTTTTGCTTCTTCTGTGCTTATATGGATCTATCAATAAAGTTATACTCTTTGTAAAATTATGTCCCAGGAAATTCTTTTTCTGCATATACCAATGGGATGGTTGACATTAGCAAAGTCCCTGCCTTTGAAAGAAGCTGTCTGACAAGCACCTTCATAAATTCCTGTTCTGAGATTATCTCGTTCCAATGAGGAGCCTTGGATCCACAAGCATGGTGAATAAAGATAGGATTGTTTGGTGTCGTTTTTATATTCCTGCATTTGCCATACTCATCAAGTTGATAGATTAACATGTTCCAATTTTCCCCTTCCATCACTATGAACTTACTTGAGTTTTTTATGAATCGTGATCATTTCCTGATGACGAAGACTGATAGAGACTGACTCAGAAACCAGATAGGCAGTAGCAGTGGGGTCCCGGTTCCCAATACATAGCGCCATGAGTTGACAGAGATGGTTGTAGAGGGCTCCCAGTGGATAATGGGCAACTAAATGAAAAGCGGCTTGCAGGGAGTCATAGACTGATTCCATGGACAAGTTGTCTGTAACATTGCAAGATAGGGAAGAAAAACAAGACCTGAAAGTCAGTGAAAACCTGAATGTAGTTATGTTCAGATTCGTCAGTCCACTACTCAAGCAGTGTTAGTTAATTCTCCTTTTGAAGTTGCAATATTGTTCTATTTACCCCATTTGTGTAGCCACAGTTCCCTCTCCAGATGGGTTGGAATTCAACTATCATAATTCCATATCAGCAGGATAGAAACGGAAGGCAACACATCTGGACTACACCAGCCAGAATACATTCAGAAATAAATTCTTATTTCATCAAGATTCATGCTATATCTGCACTCCACATCCTTCTAGTAGCTCATGCCAGGATAGATATGATTTTTCATCTCCCGTTTTTAACATTGCAAAACTCTACAAGGTAACTTAAAGTACATTCTCTGCAGCCAGGCAACTAGCATTTCAGTAAATTTAAAATACTTTCTCTCAAGCAGCCAACTCTGTCCCTGTGTTTGTCATGAGGAAACAAATTTTATTTTTTCTCCTGCTAACATGAAAATCATGTTGACTGAGTCATCTCTCCTTAGCTAGTTTGCCTATGGCTATCATGGAAACTTCCCTAGCCATGTGGCGCCATTAGGACATTCCTAATGCCCTTTGCTAACCAAACAAATTATTAAATATAAGGCTGAATTGGGTGGACTTAGATAAGCCATCTCTTTTTGCTTCAGTCCTCCTGTCTTACAATCCTACAATCTAAAGATAAATACTTTTGACACCCAGAGCACTTATTTATGTCTCAATATTACTAAGTCAGTACCAAGAAAGCAGACGATTCGTTAGTAATCTAAGAATTCTGAGTCATGAGCATGGCAAGCATAGGCTGAAATCTATGGATTTTTGCTTGGGGAAAACCTCTGAGTGAAGGCAGCTTGCATAAATTCTTGCTGATACTCTCACTCAGCCTTCCACAGCCGAGTGCCTTCCAACGATGCTCAGATTCTCATCTCATCAGCTGCAGCCACTACAACCGATGGCTATGGGATCATCGGAAACTATATCTAAGGGCACTAGTCTAGAAATGAAGCACAGGCAATAGATTGAATTTGGTCAACTGTAGCAGTGAGAAACTAGGATAGAAATTTAAAAATAAACGATCCACCAAAATATCAGAATTCAAACTTCTGTTGTTGTTGTTTTTTTAAAAAAAAGCTGAAAGGGCATTCACACAATTGTGGAAGTCATAATTTAGGTAGGTCTTTCCAACAATAAGGTAATTTTTAAAGGAAGATTTGTGAGAAAACAGATTTGAATGGCTTTTTACCAGCAGGTGCGTCTAGTGAGTAGGCAAGCACATGCAAGTTGAAGGGATCGTCCAAAGCTTTCTTCTCTGTAGCTGAAAACGCTTCCTGTAAGACAGTGCTAAAATCTCTCCGGAGGACCTCTTGATCTTCTGTGCTTGGTTGTCCTCGAGCTTCTGCAGAGGATAAAGGAAGCAGAATACCAAAAGCTCTTCCCCCTTGTCTAAACCAGATGTCAAATATTGTCTTTGAGGGCTATGATAATAGATGCTTTAGTTGTAAATCCACAAAAGCTGAAAACTCAACATTTGATGCCTCCTGGTGTTAAAGGCAGGGTTGCTGAAGATATGTTTAATCTGGACGGCAAACGTCTAGAAAAGATTGATTTAGGGATTTACCGTGCATCATCTACACGGGCTAAAACTTGACTTCAGCCTGTTGCTGCAAATCCACAGTAATGCACTTGAAAGTAAGGAGGCTTCTCCTCAGGTAAGTTGAAATATTCAGCTACATTACGTGACCCAATCTCAGTGGACAGAGATGATAATGCTGAGCCTTCTATCTGAAATTGTATAGGTTTTCCTGCCTGAGCAGGAGATTAGACTAGAACAGGGGCCACCAAATGTTTGGGCACCATGGACCGATTCCACAGAGAAAGGTTTTACCGTGGACCAGAGGGGACGTGGTTTTACATGCTGCCTGCATCCCACCAATGGGGCTTGGCTTGCTTGCACGGCCCAGTTGCTGGCATGCTGTGGACCAGCACCAGTCCATGGACCGGGGGTTAGGGACCCCTAGACTAGAAGTCCTCCAAGGTCCCTTCCAATTCTGTTATGCTAATTCTAATTCATAAAAATCAGTTTTAAAAATCCCAAATAGAAATGCAACATTTTAGAGAAGCAGTGCCTGAACATTTTCTTGCTCACTTGGCTATCACAGCTGTTGGGGCAGGCAGGCAAGAGGTTTATTTGAAGTAAGCAGGAAGTTGGGGTCAGATATCAGTACTTCCAATGGTAAATTTTGGATGTAAGTCAACAGGCTTTTCTATTGACTTCTTTCCTTCCTTGTTGCCTTAAAGTTTTTCCATTTCCCTTTAAGATTTTGTGTTTAACAGATCTCCACACCCACTGAAACCCAGTGTCGGCTGTGCGTCAAAGCATAGAGTAAAAGGGAAGGAAGGAAGCAGATGGGGAGAAGAGACTGACAGAAACCATGTATCATCCAGTTCCTTTGTTCAGACTGGGCTTCTTTATATACCCACAATCTTAGCTCCATTTCCTGTTAGCTGTATTTCTGCCTCAGTGTTTTACATTTTTTTTCTAATATAAATATGAATCTGCAGTCTGTTCAGCCCTTGATTTTGGCTTGCCATTTTCATGACATAAAGCTTACCTTTAGTATTTTGTTCCTCGTCAGAACCTCGCAAAATTTCAATGTTGTTTTCTGAACTCTCCTGGTTTGTCTTTAGGATCTCTTTCTCGTCTCCTCCTCCTTGATCTTCCTGAAGAATTTTCTCCTTGGAAGCTTTCTGGATTTCTTCTTGTTTTTCTCGTCTAGTGCCTCTCCTAATGCTTGGCCTCCCAAGCTGAGGATTTACTATTTTGGAGTACTGCTGTGAAGAGCTAACGCTGCTTTTCTCCCTTTTAGCAAGGTTCGCCTTAGCTGGTTTTCTATTAGATGCCGCCCTCCGCCCTGCCCTGCGAGTAGAAGCCACTGGCTCATTCTCCATACAGAGCTGGGACTCTGGCACTGCTTCTGGACAGCCTTCAGCATCGCTGTCATCGCTGAAGGGAATCTGTGGATGACAAAGGGATGGGATTTCTCCCCATTTTCTTGGAAAAGAAGGTGAAAGGAGCAGCAGGGATGGTAGAGTACAGGGTGTCCTAAAGGACAGAGATTGGGGAGGGGGAAGAAGAGGAATTAGGTGGGTGGGGAGGGTGTTTTTGAAATGGAGGGGTGCTGCAAGGTAGGAGTCCCATAAGTGCTTTTTAAAAGGCAACTAGACTTTGTTTTTTCCTTGTAGACGTTTCATTTCTCTTCCAAGAAGCTTCTTCAGTTATAACTGAATTGTGGAGAATGGAAGAATTTACATTCCTTGCAGTCATCTGGTCGCTAGCACTCCTGAAGGGGGTCATTAGTTCAGTTGTTAAGTCACTTGGGGGTTTATCTGTACCTTTGGGGTCACCTGAATCAGAATGCAAATGGGTAAGGAAGTCCCAAGAAGGTTTTAACCCATTTGCACATTTTGCAATGACCAGATGATTGCAAGGAATATAAATCCTTCTATTCCCCACCATTCAATCAGAAGTGAAGAAGCTCCTTGGATGAGAAGTGAAATGTCCTGAAAGAAAGAAAAAACTAAGAAAGTCCAGTTGCTTTTTGAAAAGCACCTTTAGGACAACCATGACCTGGATGACTAAGAATCTCCATAGACCTCATGCAAGACATGAGAAGCACGAGGTCCTCACCTAATGACTCAACTGGATCTATCAAAACTGTCATCACTAAGCAGTGTGGTCATGTGATGTTTGGCCTAATGACCACCTTATTTAGTGATGGATATTCCGGCCCCAGTCAGGATTGTTAAGCAAGAAGTACCTGTGTTTTAAAATTTTAGAAACAAAGTAAAGAGAGATTTATACGCATTTCAAAGTATATATATATATATATACTGTATCGAATGGTAGAAGCAACCAATTGCAACTCTAACATGCTGAAGTAAAGAATGCTTCTACAAATTTTATAAACGATATTTTGCAGGCTTCCTATAAAAGTAATTTCAAGATGGCTGGTAAAGAGATACTAATACTGAAAGAAATTCCTCCCAGGATGTTGAGAACTAGGAAGGATTATGCCTTCCTA
>JANHFO010005402.1:339086-350803 GCA_032468095.1 Pareas carinatus
ACACCCAAGGAATTTGTCTCCTGTGTACATGCTCTATACTTCCATACAGGCTATAATTGACATACTGTGATTCCAATCATAAGATAAATTCCTAATCATAAGGTACATTCATCGTGTCATGTACGTATCAAACTAGACATACCCAATTCCAGCAAAGCATTCTTTATATGTATTTAGTCTCCAGTCCCCTAACCATCCTTGTTGTTCTTCTCAGCACTCTTTCTAGAGTATTAACGTCTTTTTTACATCATGGCGACCAAAACTGGATGCGGCATTCCAAGTGTGGTCTTACCCAAGCATTATAAAGGCGTATCCACGTCCTCATTTATTAGAGGTGCCCAGGAATCAAATAAGGAAGGTCTCTTGCTTGCAAAGCATGAAATTTATCACAGAAACCTTCTCTGCCCAAAGAAAATCTGGAGTATTCGGTTCCCATTAGTAATATGGCCTGGCCTGTTGCATGAAAAGGCTTCCTGTCAGATCTGGGGATAACATAAAGGAGAGCTCAAAATGCCAATGGGTAGGCACTTACAGAGACAATGCTACGATTCAGCAGTCCTGTTTGAAACTGAATCCTATTCAGAAAAAGACCTTTAAGGCTGGCTTGTGTTTTTGCTGGACCACAGTGAAAAAGACTTGCAAGGAAGATGCTGAAACTCCTTGCAAACAAGGGGCTGACTAGTAAAACAAGTTATTTTAAATATTGTTCCACCAATTTAACATTTAAAATTCCTGGAGAACATCAGGGATAGCCGCGTCCTTGTCCTTCTGCATTCGAATTAGATTATTTTAACTATTTATTTGGGAAATTATTTTATTGCTCCCCTTTTAATTCAGGCTTATTTAATACTTTTAAATATGTTTTTAGTGTCTATGTTGTCTGTATTTTTACATGCCTGTAAGCCGCCCTGAGTCCTTCGGGAGAAGGGCGAGATACAAATAAAATTATTATTATTATTATTATTTCAATTTTTTGAATTGAAACTGCCATTCACTAATAGATGCTCCCAACCTTATGTACCCCACCCGCAATTCCTTTTAAACCATTCATGGCCCTATTGTTATCATTACTCTTGCTGGATAACTTTTAGTAATAAGAACAACAGCAACAATAAGAACTATAATGTTTTATGGATCCCAAAGTATTTCAAATAATTAGCTCTATGTCAAGACATACTGGGAACCCAGAAGTCACTTATGCTTTGATGAAGGGTTAGAAGTTCATTTTAATTCAAACTCTGTAATTTCCCCTAATTCTGCCCTTTTGTTTTATCTACATATTTCTTACCATCGAATCGATTGCACCCTCATGGAAATTTTGAGCGTTTCCAGGCAGAAAGCTTTGGCTTCGCTTACAATCTCTATCTTGCTAAGGAGAGACACAAAACGCTCTGAACAAACAAACATGTCAGCCAGCACCTGCCATTTCTGCACCAGGTTATCACCTGAAAAGGAAGAGAAGAATAAAGAGGGAAAGGGAAAGCTTTATGTCAAAGTGGCAAAGATGAGCAGAAGCCGAGATATTAAAAGGTTCTGTCGGTGAAAAATATAAAGCATTCTGGGACTTGAGCAAAATTCTACTTAGCTCACAGTTGGGCCACATAATACCCATTCTGCGATTTCCTAAAGTAGCTTCCAATCATTATCATAATCTTTATTATCCGAAACGTATTATTCATGCCATTTTGAAGCCAAACTGTGTTATAATTATAGTACATACTTTACAAATAGGCTAACATAATAAATGAAACTACAAAACCACGAGACCTTTCCCCAAAGTCTAGGAAAAGGAGAGAAAATAGTTGCATGGATATGTGCAGTCCTTCACACTTTGCCATCATCTCTATACGTACTCTGATATTAATTTTTCTCTAAATGTTAGGCTTACACAATAATTGTAAAATTGTTGGTTTTACCAAAACAGACGCACACGGCAATTACTAAATATAAAGTAATCATAGTTAAATGTGAAGCAGGGCAGGTTTCCTCTGGAATGTAGTGGCAGCATGACTTTCCACAATGACTTGGAGGCAATGGACTCATCTTTGTAGCTTAACCATGACAAAAGTTGCCCCACAAATTGTTTTTAAAGCACACTGCTCTCAGTATTGTCTTCCTTTCAATTTTCAAATTAAGTGAAGGCAACTTAAATTTCCAACCTTCATGGATAATATTGTCAGGGACAAGGGTTGAGGTCCCATCCCAACTGTCCACTCTACCCTGCTGTGGGAACATCTGTTTCCCAAGAACTGGACACTGCCCTCGACCATTTTGGCTTGCATTAGAAAAGTCGATCTCTGGCTTTCACAGAAGCAATTGCCCATGTGATACCTGTCTAGATTTTTAGAAAATATTGGTCAAGTCAGCCATCACACAGTATTTCTATATACATTTTTGAAAGAGAGTTGGTCCTATGTTAAAAAGCAGGAATGGTGGTAGTCCATTGCTAAGAAGCTTGATGTACATTAGGAAAGAGAGCAGGATTTTGTTAGGTCTGTCCAAAACAAAGGTTTAAAGGCCAGGCTCCCAATTGTTTTTGTTATCTTGTGTCCCATTATTTTAATGCCATTTTGCATACTCTATGGCAGGGGTCTTCAACCCCTGGGTCTGTGGACCGGCAGCAGTCTGTGACATGCCAGCAACCAGGCCACGCAAACAAGCCAAGCCCCATTCATGAGATGCAGGCAGCACACAAAACCACGCCTCCTCGGATCCACGGAAAAGCCTTTCCCCATGGAAGGGTCCCTGATATCGAAAAGGTTGGGGGCCACTGCTCTATGGGTTACTCCTATGAACTGATGGCCATAAGTTGAAAACTGGACTCTTTGATTGTTCAATTGCAGTGAATCATATATAGAGAGAGGTTCAAGTGCTTGTACAAATTTTTGGCAGTATGGTAGAAAATCCCCCATGGACTGCGCATTATATTAACTCATGAGTTGTTGAATCTGGCTGAATTCACATATCACATCAAGCCAGAAAATTTCGTTCTCAAAACAACATGGCTGAATGAAGAGAGAAAAAACCATAAGTTAAACCAAAATCCAACAAACTGCATTAGGTTTTGACCGCATTAACTGCTTTAGATTGACTGTTTCATGACAGGACTTAGCAATCACAGGTTCAAATCTCTTGGATCTTAAGAAAGAATCAGGTAACAGACCATTATTATCTAAGGTCATGAGAGAAATGCTGCCAGAACATATCCTGAAAGTTTTTTAGATTTCTAAAAATTAGGTGAGCATTACCCACATATTCTTAAGTCTATTTTTTAAAAATATGTAAACTTAGTAGAGTAAGTGGACTAAGAGAACAAAGAAGGAAGCAATGTGATTGTTGGCTGTTTCTTTAAATCCTCAGGAAAGGGATTTTCATCATTAAGGGGTTGCCAAACTTGCAGACAGTGTACAAAAATATTTTTTCAGTCTTTATACTATGTAAATTTAATTAAAAAGTCATAGACAGTTTAACAGCTTCAAGATCACAGGCTTTCAGCCATAGCAAGAGAGCTCTTAAACATATAGAAAAACAGTAATAATTTACCATGATCTATAAACTGATGCTCAAGAGACTCTTTTGTTGATGCATCGCTGGTAATGAGCGAAAGGTTCAAGAGGATGCTACGGTACAGTTTGTGCGCATCACTTAGAGCCATGTCCGGTGTCTTCCATCCTGCATAGTGGAAGAGAAAAACATTACACTCTTCAAACAGATTGGGCTTTGAAAAGCTCTTTCTTCAAAAAAAATCCATGTAATGGGATCTCTGTGTGGTTGGCATTTCTGAGAAGTCACAGGTATTGTTGAGAACCATTCTTCCCAACCTTGACATGGGACTATAGCTGCAGATAGATTGTAATTTCTGCAAATGGCAAAATTGAGACAACTTAATTACACAACTTAAACAAGCAAAATCCCACAAGACTATAGTGGCGAATATCTGTAGCTCGGGGGTAGAATGAGGGTGGAGGTTCGTTCTCCGAACTTGTGGGTTGGTTTTTGAACGTTTCATTACCAGGCTACGTAACATCTTCAGCAGAATTTAGGGGATGTCAGTGTCAGCCTTCTTCTGCTTATAAAGGGCTTTGTGTGGTCAGTAGGTCTTATGATGGTGAGATCACTATTCTTTTAAATAATTTATTTAACTTATATTTTATTTGGGAGGAAAATCTCTACCTTTAGATGATAACATACTGGTTCATACAACACTGTCCGTAGGCACATATGAAATCTACCCACCAGACTTTAGTCACAAGAGTGCAGCCTACAATATTTTCCAAGATTGCAAATTTAAGAATTAAACTGGTTTTCATAGTGGCAAATCTGCCACTATGTAGTTTTCCAACCTTCTAAGGCTCGAAAACGGCATTCAATGAAACAGTGAAGCATTCCAGAAGCATGGCATACTTATTTTGGAATTTTAAGGGGAAGAATGGAATGATCTGTAAACACCTTCCTTAATACTCCATTTTTAACATTTTATGGATGAGAATGGGAGCTGAAAGCTTCCAGGAGACAAGACCTATTCCTTACTCTTTAACCATCCATCTTCCACCATAAAATGAGGACCCAGATTGTTGGGGGCAATATGCTGACTGTGTAAACCGCTTAGAGAGTGCTGTAGAGCACTGTTAAGCTGTATATTAATCTAAATAATTAAATAAATAAATAAATAATGGTTCAGACAGATTTTAGAAAGAGTAGATTGCCTTCTATTTTATAGGGAAAGTCCAAACAAAAACATGGTCATTGTAGGTAGCCCTTGGTTTGTGACCGTTTAATGATTATTCAAAGTTATGGCAACCTCAGAAAAAATGCTTTACCTATATATTTTTTCTATTTCTATTTTATTCAAAAAAAGTTTGAATAAACAACTCCCAAAATTAAAAGAAGACAAAACACCAAACAATACGTTAAAAAAACCTTACACATATTCCCCAATTGATTACTGATAATACCCTGTTTTCTCAAAAATAAGACCTAACCGGAAAATAAGCCCTAATGTGTCTTTTAAAGCAAAAAACAGTATAAGACTCAGTCTTATTTTCGGAGAAGCACAGTACTACAAATATTAATTTTCCATCCCTTGCAAAACAGATCTCCCAAATTTTAAAACTGTTAGATCTATTAGCAAATTATTAACTTGCCATCTATATGCTATATTAATGATAAAATAGTTAACAACAATAATATAAAAAGGCAAGATTAAAATTTCAAAACCGTCTGTCAACAGACTGTTATTGTAATCAATTCATAATAGGAAACTTACCATGACATATTACTGTTTCCTAAAAAATAAGATCAGGTCTTATATTAATTTTTGCTCCAAAAATGCATTAAGGCTTATTTTCTGGTTAGGTCTTATTTTCAGTGAAATACATCACTAAATGCATCTGTCTGTCTGGCGATCGTAACTGGGGCTTATTTTGGGGATAGGGTTTATATTACGAGCATCCTGAAAAATCATACGGGCTTATTTTCCGATTAGGTCTTATTTTGGGGGAAATGATATCTATCCCAAATTCTTCCAAGAGTTAACAGTAATTCATCCTGAATCAAATATATCCACATTTGTTTCTTAATACCACCTCATCAATTATTGTCTGGTTAACCATAACTGAATCTCCAAAGTCAGTCTAGCTTCATAAAAAAAGACCAGATTAAATTGTTTTCCAGTTAAGTGTGATAAAACCATTCCTCAATATCCTTCAGTCAGGAAAAATCAATGTATCACTTCTCCATTCAATCAGGTTGCTTCTGTTATTAGAAAAATGCATGATTGAATTTCAGGAAAGAGTATGCAATTAACTCAGTTCTAAGTGTTCAGTCCATATCTCTTTCCAACACATCTACTGCTTTCAAATCACATTCCTTTTGTGGATTTGCATCTGAATATTTTCTACAGCCATTATCAGTTCATCAAACTTTTTAAAAAAACTTTCAACTAAGAATTGCTCATTATCAAATGGTCTTTTTTCAGATATCAACCACATCCTGTACTTGCACTTTCTGATCTGACCTTAGAAAGCAACAAGGTGGTCCTTCCTTTTGAGTATACGACCCCCTTTTACTTCGAACATAAGCAAAAACAAAGTAGTGGACAATAAGTCTCTCCCCTTCAAAGCAGACCAGAGGAAGTCTCCAGAAGTACTGTGAGAAGAGAGTCTGCTCCCTTTTTCCACACAGGGAGACTCAGTCCATGACACCAAAAGCAGAGTCCAACATTCCAACAGAGTCCTGTTTACACACGTTGCAAATATCGCTCTGACAAACCTTGTTCCTCACTGGACATTCGAGCCTACTGGGCCAAAAAGAAGACAAACGGTTGTCTGCAACAGGCATTCGTCCAATTCCCCCAGCCTTTTTACTCCAAAGTTAGGACAGGCTTAACTAACAGTAGTGGCCTTTCCACCCTAGGAACCGTCCATTGCATCCCACTGCTCTCTGTCCTGTGCATACACACAATTGGGAACAGGCCCCATTTGTTTCTTCTCACTTAAATCAAGGTCTGAGGACAGCTGTTTCTCCACCTGAGAGCTGACAGATGACCCTGGCTCTGGTTCTGCCTCTGAACCTGTAAGCCTCATTCCCTCTTCCCTGCCAGAAACTTCCGATGGTCCTGAAGCTGCATCAGACTTTCACTCCAACTCCGGCTGAGGTCAACCCAATTGCTCCTCTGGATGTTCGTGGATGCGGGGAGTCTGCATGCTCCCTCAGAGCCTACTTGGACTGCAGGGGGGGATCACCTGCCACAACAACACCAGTCTGTGAGCCTCCTCTTCCTCATTGGCTGATAGCCAATGGAACACAACACTATCACTCATTGCAGGGCCCTTCCCTAGGGCTGACGATCTGAGTGCGGCCATAAAGGTAGCCAGTCATGGAATTCCTGCACCAGAGCAGGAGCATGGTCCACATCCTCCCATGCAAACTCCTCTGACCTATATCCCTTCCATTTGATCAGTTATTGAATGCTGGCAACCTCGTATTCGGGAGAGCTGTTTGTTACATGGTTTGGATGGGGAATGTTCTTGTTGTTGGAGTGAGTTGCTTGGAACCAATAGGGACCAGTAGAAGACTGGATGGACCTTCAAAGAGAGTGACAAGGTCAGGCAAAAGACCACAGGATTGATGACGGCTTCTACAGGGAAAGGGTAGGTAGGGATGATTCAATTTCTTGGTAGGTCATACCGACCAAAGGTGTCTGGTTGACAGCCATATCCAATCGCCCACAGCTAGAGCTGGCACATCATGTTGAGACTAGTCAACAACATTGTAGTCCTCCTTGTCCACTTCCCATTGTACTAACTGGTGGACTGTAGTCCTGTGAGGTAGTCATTTGCCGTGGGGACTGGTGAGTGAAGCCAGGTGAGAGGAGAGCCAGGAATGGAATGTTGACCAAAAAAGTGTCATTTGTGTGGAGGTGTGCTGCGAGTTGTTGAATGCAAACTCTGCCACCACTGGATAGTCTGTCCAACTGTCTTGCTTCTGGTTCACGAAGCAGCATAAATATTGCTCCAAAATCCGATCGCTTTCTCTATCCCGCCATCTGATTCAGGGTGGTAAGCCAGAGACAGACTTTCAGCAGTACTCTCCAGAACTTGGTCATAAATTGCACCCTTCTATCTGAAATGACCTTATCTGGTAAACCACGCAGCCAGAAGATGTGCTGAATGAACATATCAGTTGTGGTGCAGGCCATCAGCAGACCGTGACAAGGCATGAAATGCACCATCTTTGTCAGCAAGAAATGGTCGTAAAACCAGAAGAAGATGGCAAGTCCGTCAAGAAGACCTTGGAGACTGCTCCTCAGGGCCTGCTTGGCATCAACAATGGTTGCAGCAGACTCAATGGGGCCCCCATTGTCTGCTTGACCTTCCAGCTTTGTAAAAGAGATGTGACATAAACATGGATGTCATGCTGTAATCAGGGCCACCAGAAAGTATAGGAGATCAGGTTCAGAGTCTTGAAGAGGCCAGAATGTCACGCAGAGGGGCCATCATGACATTGGGAGAGAATGAGGCCTTGAAGCGGGCCCACAGGAACATACATCCAGTTGCAATACTGAAGGAGTCCCTCAGTGAAGGTCCATGAGGAGTTTGGGCCTAACTCCTGTTGTTGGTCTACCCAGGTGTCCTGTCTCTTATGATCCGTACAGACCTCAATCTTATGTCAGGTTCCTTCCAAGTGATGTCTCCAAGTCTCAAAACACCACCTTACTGACCAGCGGCTCCTTCTTGTTGCTTGTTGCTCCAGGGCACTGTAGTGAAATTGGGTCTTTTTCTGAAGGAGCCATGTGAGGGGCACGGTCAAGCAAAGCCAGGAATAAAGGTCCTATAATAGTTTTTGAATCCTTGAATCTCTGAACGTCCTTGACCTGACATGGGGGTTGCCAACCGTGCAGGGATTTGACGTTGCTTGACTCCGTAGCAATATCTTTGGGGAATATGTGATGACCAATGAATTCTATAGTCGACTAGTAAAATTGACACTTCTCCAGCTTGGCGTATAGCTGATGCTCCCAGGGTCGTTGCAAGACCAGGCAAAGGTAATGTTGGTGGCTCTCCCAGGTGGAAGAATAAATCGGAATGTCATTCAGGTAGATCATGACAAACTGGTCTAAAAGGTCCTGGAATATATCGTTCCTAAAATGTTGAAAGACAGCAGGGGCTTTTGTCAGCTCAAAAATCATCATGGTATATTCAAACTATCCGAAATACTGTCTTCCATTCATCACCAGGCCCAGATCCTGACTAAGTTATATGCCCTCCACAAGTCCAGTTTCATGATCATCTTGGCTTCTCAGAGCCATTCCAAGAGCTCGGGACTGAGGGGTAAAGGGTATCTGTTGCATACTGTGACTGTGTTGAGTTTGCAGTAGTTGCAATAGAGCCTTAGTTCCCCCGACTTCTTGACAAACACACTGGGATGGCCAGCATCAAAACCAAGGGCTGGATAAAGCCCCTATCCAGGTTTTTGGTTAAGTCCCATAACAGCGGCAATTCTGGTTCAGACATTGAGTAAAGGCGACCAACTGGAAGTGATATGTCGGGAAGCAAGTCTATGGAACAGCAGTATGACCAATGTGGGGGCAATTAGTCTACCTCCTCACTGAACACATCTGCAAAGTTCACCAGTTCAGCTGGCAAGAAGACCACAGAGTGAAGAACCTGTGCAGACTTGACAGGTATGATCCACACATTGTAGACCCAGAAACAACCAAATTCTGAGACAAGTAGATTTGAGGGTCATGTCATCTGAGCCAAGCCATACTCAAGATCATGAGAAAATGCAGGTCAGAGACAATAATGGCCTCCTCATGGGAACTAATGCTCATGTGCAACAGTTGAGTGGCAGCCTTAATCGGATAGGAGCAACTGGCCATCAATGGTCTTCACTAGGAGAGCTGAAGACACTGGACACTGAGGAACAGACCATTTATTCGCAAACATCCATGAAATTAGTAGTGGCCCCAGAGTCAAACAAGGCAAGTACAGGAATACCATGTTGCCTGTTGGGTAAGATCAGATATACAGCAAGAATCAGATGCCATGAAAGTCCATGCAGGGTAGCTGGAGTGTGCTGGTCTGTTTTCATTGAGACCCGACCTAGGGCGCTCCCTATGTCAGGTTCTGGGTGTTTCCCAACAGGTTGTTATAGGTTGGTGATGTGGACCCAAACAATGAGTAGTTTCTTGGGGTAGGAGGTGGCCATGTGCCCCGGCTCCCCACAATAGAAACAAACCTCCCCTACGCCATCTGTTTTTCTCCTCCATGAAAAGATGGAATCTGGTGACACCTAATTCCATGGGTTCTTCTCGCAGAGCCAGTTTCATGTGCCTGACGGGGTATTCAGGTTTCTGGGAAGGCACAGCGACTTCTCCATTGCTGCAACTGAGCATCAATCTTTAAACACAAGTGAATCAATTCGGTGAGAGTAGGGGAAGCATCAACATGGGCCAACTCAAATAGCAACTTCCCTGTCAACCCATCTTGGACAAAGTCTCATTCCATTCAGAATCCTAGCTAAGCTGATGGAATTCACTGATATACTCAATGGCTGCTGCCCCTGTTTTAGGGCCTTCAGGCATCTGGTGGCAGTCTGTGCTTTCACTGGATCCTCATACATTAACCAGAAGTGCGTGCAAAACTCCGGAAAATCATCCAGCAATGAGCTGAGCCCAGAGAAGGGGAGTGACCCACTGGGCTGCAGCACCAGAGAGGAGACTGATAATAAAGTCCACCTTGTTCTGGTCAGTGGGGAAGTCCTCAGCCCTAAGGTTTACATATATAGCTGACATTGCCCACCAAAAGCAGGAAACTGGGCTTGAGCTCCATCAAACCTGTCCAGAACAGCTACTGGGCATTTACATTGGTGTCATGGAGTAGTATTAGCCTGCAGCTGAGTAACTTGCGCTGACAACACAGCTACCTGTTGGGAAAACTGATCATTCTGTGCCTGGAGCTGCTCCATAGTGGGGTCGCAGACAAACTGTTCTGATGTGGCCTCAGAAAGCAATGAGATGGCCCTTCCTTTCAAGCATACCACCTTTTATTTAGAATGTTATTAACCTCTTCTCTCCTGGGCATACGTGCATCAAGAACTAGCCCCATCTGTTCCTCCTCCTTACTTAACTCCAGGCCTGAGGGCAGCTGTTTCTCCACCTGGGGACTGACAGATGGCCCCGGTTCTGCTTCTGAATCTATCAGCTCCATTCCCTCTTCCTCGCCAGAACCTTCCAATAGCCCCAAATCTTGTCTAGACTACCATTCCAGATGCGGTCGCCTCAACCATTCTTCTCTAGACGTTCCTGACTGAGGAGTCTGCATGCTCCTTCATAGCCCATTTGAACCGCAAGGGAGCACCTACTATATAACACCACTGGTCTGTGAGCCAGCCCGTCCTCCTCCTCATCTGATTTCGACAGGCCACAACATCATGAAATTCATACCTCTCCCACACTTGTGTGATCATAATTTGAGCACTTGGCAACTGGCTCATTTATATCTGATTGCAGCAGCTTGTGGTCATTGATCATGATTTACAACCTTTTTTCTTATTACGCCCCCCCAATCCTTTGTATAAACTGGATTTTTTTAACAACTGTATGAGTCACTTAACTGATGGTTTGCTATTGGACCATGGTAAAAATAGTTGTAAAATCAGGTTCGATCATGTGATTACTTATGACTGTACTGAAGTAAGACCAAAATTCCAGTTCTATTTGTCATAAAGATTACCTGCACATTGTTTTTTAAAAAAAAGTTTATTAATTTTAAACAAAAATAAGAACAAACAAAAACTAAGTGGTTCAATATTTCGATCAACTTCAACCATCTGAGTATACATTTCTACAAATCTTCAACAGCGCCTATTTCGTCTTACTAGTACAATTTCAAACCTGCTCCTTCCATTTCTTATCTAACCATCCATAAAAATTATTCCATGTTTTGAAGTGTATCGATTCTTTTTATTCTTCAACATCAAAGTTAGTCTGTCCATTTCTACACAATCCAAATTTTTTCTAATTATCTCTTCATCTTGTATTGTTTTTTCATTCTTCCAATTTTGTACAAAGATAATCCTAGCTGCAGTCAGGACCTATACCGTCAAATACACATGTTGCTTATTAAATTGTTCTGGACCAATTTCCCTCCACCCCAATTCCCCTCCCCCCATTCCCTTCCCCCCTTCACACCCCATACCGTTTTTGATTGTAA
>JANHFO010005402.1:371195-384261 GCA_032468095.1 Pareas carinatus
CCCAAAAAGGGGTTGCCCGGCCCCTAAGGGCCCCCCAAGAAGCGGGTTTCAGGCGTGAGAGGCAGAGCTCGCTCTCTTACGTCCTGTTGCTTCCAGGACCGGAAGTGATCTTCTATACAATGGTAATGGCGTTTAAGGAGAATTTTAAAAAACAAAAAGCAACTCTTGAATTCCAATTGTTCTCCCAATTCCCATCCTTGAGGTAGTCTTCTAAAATACTAACCATACCTCCCAGTTTTGAATTTTAACGGGGACAGGTGCAACTTCCATATATAGGTAGGAAAAATCAGAGCAGGAATATAGAATGGAGGAACTCCTTTGGGCAGCAATACATGTAAAAAGACATTAGTGTCTTCGTGAATCACAAGTGGAAAATGAGCGAATAGTCATCTCAGACTGCCTAAATCAGTGGTTGCCAACCTTTTGGACCTCAGGGACCACTAAATTCATAATTTTAAAACCCACGGACCACTGATATAATTTTTTTAAAAAGATACATTTAAAAAATAATGATCAGAGAAATTCTGATTTATTAATATAAAAGGCACCTATTTAATATAACAGAATTAGAAAGCTTATTTAATTATAACAAAATCATAAATGTTTATTTAATCATAATATCTTTAAAGGTTGTTTAATTGTAGCAAAATTATTAAAGTTAGGTTAATTATTACAAAATAATTGAACCTTCTTTAAGAATTACACATTTTAGTGTGATATTTGTTCCTGTTTGAGCGAGAGAGACACACAGAGAGAAAATGAGAGAGAGACAGAGAAAGAGACACACGGAGAGACAGAGTGAGACAGAAAGAGAAAGAGAGAGACAAAGAAAGAGAATGACAGACAGATACACACACAGAGAGAAAGAGACAGAGACAGACACACACAGAGAGAGGGAATCAGAGACAGAGTGCCTTGTGTGCCTCACTGTCTCTGCCATCCCCAGGAGCAGGAACCCTACAACTATACAAAAAAAATCAAATAATTGCCAGATTTTCATGCGGACCACCAACATTTTCTCGCAGCCCACTGATGGACCTCACTTGGCCCATAGGTTGAAGACCACTGACCTAAATGAAAGCAAAGTTTTGAGCTTAAGAAAATCATTACTTATCTATATTTTGTTCTAGCTAAATTTCATCTCAGATATGGGGTCCAGTTCTAGGCACTCAGTTACAGAAAGAATTCAGACAAATGGAAGCATATCCAGAGGAGCGCAAGTAATTTAATAAGAGGTCTGAAAAGAAAAGCTTATGAGAGTAGTTGGAAGAGTTATCCCCACCTGAAGAAGGGGATAAGATTGCAAGGAGACATGATAAAATGGGTTTAAATGACAAGGAAGTAGATTTGGGTTGAATATCAAAAATATCTCCTGAGAGTAACAATGGAACAGACTGCCCCAGGAGGCAGTAGACTCTCTTATTGAATATGTTTAATGGCCATCGTATTAGTCATTCTGTACTAAAAGGCTTCCTATATTGGAGAAGGGTTGAACTAATTGAGGTTCAGTGTTTCTTTCAGTCCTTATCTCCTATGAGTGCATGTTTGCATATCATAAAAAAAAATCCTGTGCACCTTGAAATATTAATATTTTTTTTAAAAAAGCAAGAAGATGGAAGAAATGATAACAGTTAACTCTCAGCAAAAAAAACCATGCAAAGCTTTGAGACTGCAAGACTACTTTGTTGATAAGCACTTTTCATAGCACTAACAAAAGGAGGATTTTCTTTCTTCAGAACTATGACAACTCCTGCTGCAATGAATATCTGAGTCAGCAGTCATTATGAATCCATTGTTCATTTTTTATATTTGTTCAGGTCCAAGGAAGATTATATTCCTGAAATATTACAATTTAGATCTGAAGCAGAAACTTAGTTTCATTTCCTATCATATAGGACAGAGTGAAAGTGGCGTACTTCTAATTCCTGGCACACTATTTCCTTCAGGAGAACGTGAGTTTCACATCCAGTTTAACTTTACTAAATTGAATGGCGTAGTTCCATCTCCTCTTCCTTTTAAAGCAATAAATGTCTCAGGTCAGCCCTGTGGGTAGAAAACAGCTCATTCTTTGCTGGATTTTGCCATTTAGGAAGCACCAACCATCTCTGTAATCACTATTCATTTAGCTTCATTGCCAATTTAATGGGAGAATTGTTAATGCACCACTATAGCATCCTATTAGCAATGATAAAGCTGTGGACCAGTCAGTGAAAAGCAAAACCAGAAGCCTATGCAAGCTTTTTAAATTGTCTAGGAGAAATATAGGCAATATGTGTAAAGTAATGCTGTATGCTGTTACTGTTATTACCGCTATGGGGTTGTGAGGTCAGCGTGGCCAGTTGGAAGGGCCGCGCTGGCCTGAGAAAAGGTTGTGTGGCCCTCCCAATGGGCTGCGCTGGCCTCCCAATGGATCACACTGGCCTCAGAAAAGGCCATTCAGAGACAGCGTGGCCTGTTTTGAGGGCCGTGTGGCCTTTTCTGAGGCCAGTGTAGGCCCATTCGGAGGCCAGCACGGCCTGTTGGGAGGGCCAGGGTGGCCTCTGAACAGGCTGTGCTGGCCTGAGAAATGTCCATGCGGCACTCCTAACGGGCCACACTGGCCTCAAAATGAGCCGCGCTGGCCTCCGAAAAGGCAGTTTGGAGGCCAGCACAAGCCATTTTGAGGGCCACACAACCATTTCTCAGGCCAGCACGGCCCATTGAGAGGGCCGAATGGAGTGGGGAGCCGGGCAGCAATCCGAGGCAGGCAGCCAGGTAGGCCCTGTGTAAGGTGGTGTGGCAGAGGCGGGCAGGCAGGGGTCGCAGGTGGGCAGGACTGGGGGGGGGTTAGAATTAAAAAGGAGGAAAACAGCCTACCAAAATGCCATGTTTGTGCTTGCTGCTACTGGTGGTGTGAAGGGAGAAACCCAAAATGAAACATCAGGCTGTGAAAGCCCTCCAATCAGGAGAAAGGAAACAAATGTTGTTGGATATTTTGTCCAATCACAACCCTCTACCCATCCTCAATTTAAACATGGCAATAAATCTTAAATAACTCATGTAAAACTTATATTTTTTTTAAAAAAATCCTTTCTTAGTGAGTGTTTAGATGGCAAGGCAAAGATGTGTAGGAAATTTCATATTCCTAGCTTCAATAGTTTGGGCGATCTGGTGATGTGTCAGTGAGTGAGTCATTTTTCGCTTTTATATTTAAATTATTGTACTTTTTTTCTCTTAGTTCCTCTTTTGTGACCTCCTAATTTTTCTATAATCCATTCAGAACATAATCCATCATCATCAATTCCATACATTCTCTTTATCCCAAATTTTAATTTATTTTATAACGTGGTTATTTTCTCTAGCCAATAACCTTCTGCCACATCTCTTTTACATATAACATTAACACTTGTAGTTTTGCCTTTGCTTTATAGAGTCTTCTTTGCATCTTTAATCTCCAACAACCTATTTTCTTTCAAAATTCCTGTTTAGTCTCCATCACTTCAGTTTGGTTGTTTTCATCTTTTCCTTCTGGATCTTTACTTCCACCTCCATGTCTTTTTGGGCAAAGTTTTTTAGAACATTTTCCTTTTTGCAGTCTTTTAAGAAAGGTCTTGGAACTTTTCCTTTTCTTATTCCCTGTATGAGCTGTTCCATGTCTTACAAGTCTCTGTTTTCTGCTTCAATCTCTTTTGCCTGGTAATGTCCTTATTAATGTCTTCTTTCTTAAATTTCTTTTCAATTTGCTGTTTTAATAATATTTGTTTCTGCATTCTCATTTCTTTAACGATTTGGAAAAATCTAATCATGAACGGTGATTGCATCATTTTCTCTTCTTGCTGTTTGGAATCCATTTTGTTTAAATCTTTCCCTTTCCAAGTTTTTAATTTTCACATTTTTAAGTCCAAAATCTTATCATGTACTTTTCCAAACCTTTTAAGTCCAAATCCAAATCCAAATTCTTTTTCTCAATCTTCAGATACTTTTAATGTTCTCCTCCCAGCTCTCCTCCTTCCAAATCCGTCCCCCTTTCTGCCAGCATCATGTTAATGTCCTTTACACTTTCAGTCACCATTTTATAAATCTTTACCGGATTAGATCACATCCATTTTATCCTTCGTTTGCCCTTGCAATATACGAATATTGAGGAAAGTACATGAGTAAAGGTCACCAAACTGGCAGGTTCTTGCTTTGACTTCCGCAGACTTTCAATTATATCTTTGTTTCTGTCCTCGGTTCCCGGCTTGTGACACCTGAAAACACCTCTTCTGCTGCCTGGAGAATAGGAATAAAGCCCTTTGGTTCATGCTGGTCATCACCAAGCACTTTGCCTCTCTTTTCAATTGCTTCTCCAGGACTTAAAAGATTTTTATTGGATCTATTCTAGGGAGAACCAGAGGGTGAACTCATTATTAGAGATTGTAGAAAAGTATCGACTTTGGACTACACGCTAATTATTAGTGCCTTTGCCTTCCATTGCAAAGACTTTAGTGTGATCTTTCATCCAGAGGGTGACTGGCTGCCAATAGTGGGTTCATTTGTTTTTGACTCAACTGGGCCAAGTCGCTCATTACCAGTTTATTATTTACCCTTGCTGACAGGTCCCTTAGACCTGTCTGAATGAACAGATTGGGTATGATCTCATCTCAATTTCTTTATTCTCTTTATTGATTTGGGAAGGTCTGTAAGTATAACCAATGATGCCCTTTTCTGTCAGAAACCAATCAAAAGCTCACCAACCCCTGCCCCAAAACTTGGTTTGACAGAGTGTAAAAGAGTCAAAGCACAGTTTAATTCTTTCTTACAGAATTCTTTCTTTCATCCATAATGACTCTCCCTCTTACGAAGACTTTTACTCCCTAAAAAAGGACTGTAAGAAACTTTTAAAAGCATACACTCTTGAGAATTGGACCAGAATCCAACAAGCAGTAGTGAATAAAGACAATTTGTCTGTTCTGCCTACTTCTCTCTCCATTTTCATCCAAAATAAATGCTAATTGGGAAGCAGGAGGACCACTGCTAGACTGCAAGATGCCATGGATCTTATACATAGCACATCAAGCACGTCTGTTGCTCGGTAGCACTTGTGACACCTTCTGGCTCACCTGCATTCCATGGTGCCTCCCCACAGCAACCCCCTATCCTACTGCATTCTGCAGCAGAAGCCCACAGCATCACCCCACGTTCCCGCCTGTTCCCATTTAATGACTTGCACAGTCCTTGAGGTTGCAAGAGCAACTGGGACTGTCAGGATTGCTGTTATTAAGCAATGTGGTTACATGTCATGCTTTACAACAGCATTGAGGGAGCCTTGGTGCTCATGGAGTTTGGCGGTTTTCTTGCAGACATTCCATTAACTAGGTAATATCCTCACTGCTAGCATGAATGGGTGGTCAACATGTCTAGCTGCCCACTATCTACCACAGAGCACAATATTCTACAGAAAGGTCTTAACTTTAATGCTAGCACTGATGTTACCTAGTTTGATAATGTCTGAAAAAATAACCCTCCATCAAGCTCAGAGCACCAAGGACCCCCACAGTTCAAACCTGACCTACAAATATTATCTTCTTTAGATACAATAGCATTTCTTACCAATGGAAATTCTAGTGTAATTGTCGTTGTAATTTGAGGGCTACCTATACTGGTCTTTGGTTATTGGTTTTCGACGGTAAACAAATTTTGAATGTGTGACAAGAAATATATATTAAAAATGGCAACATTTTTTACATCACTAGAACTTATCAAAAAGCAGAAAACACTGAAGCTGTTCTGTTCTGTTAAAAATAAACAGGAAATCACTGAGCAATGTACCCCTTGCCACTTGGCTATAAATCAAGCAGTTGGTTTAAAAGCTGTCTCCCAAAATAACGTTTTTAAAAAGAACTGGGGGAGGGGAAGAGAGTCAATAGGTAGAAAAGATAAAATCTAAAAGTTGAAGCAAAAACACAATGAAACATTGTTTTGCCTTTTTTTTGCCACCTGAATATACTATTAATTCTGGGGATGGCAAAAAACAAAGCTGAGAAGATCAAGGCCTATCACTATAGCTCCTTAATAGTGGTTTAGTAAAAAAAAATAAGAATGCTAATTACTGTACTAACAGGTTCAGGTGTTACCCATTTAAATACGCTGTACATAGTCTGTTAAATAAATGTGCTTTCACATTAGCATATTAGAAGTAATGAACCTGAGAAAAGCAAACACATTTACTTCCCACATAGATGCGGTAGATGCAGCACCTAACTGTCAGAGAGATTTTCTCTAAGGAATGCAGAAAAGGGGCAATGCCATCTCACAAGTAGCAGGTATTGCTTGCTTGTGATTTTTGGTAAAAATAATCATTCAAAGGGAGTTAAAAACCTATTGTCTAAATGATACAAATCTACAAGTTAGATGCACTAATGCAGGGAAAATGTCAATATGATCCAAATATTACAAAGTGTACGGTTTCATGGCTGCTATTTATTGTGAACTGAATTTTGGATAATTTCTCCAGATATAAGCACAGTTGCCATATAACTTTCTCATGGATCATGCCGAGAACAGCAGGAAGCAAACTCTTTGGATTGCTGAGTGCCAGGATAGACGATCAAACAAAATTAGATGTACTATAAAACAAAGTCTCTCTAAGACTATCACTCGTCTTCCTTTTTTGAGTCTCAGTATTTTCTTTAAATTCTACTGTGCACAAGTATGATTAAAATATTGAAGACATGCTTAATTGAGTACACTCTTCACCAGAAACAGAAGCTCAAAGGGGAATTGGAAGAACAATGCTTTACCCCTGCCATACTGGAAATTGTGAAATCAACATAAATGCAATAAAAATCTTGTGGTCACTACATTTAGAATTTTGAAAATATTCCACCTTCATTTTGAAATATTTGTCCAAGCCTGGCTATATACTGTCAAAATTAAAATTGACTCGAGATAAGTGTTATGTTTAATTTCAGTTTATTTTTTTTAAAAAAAGCAGATCATAGAATATGACTGATAATGTTGATTATAGAATACAGCTGACCTGGCTACCAAGTTCAATACTGAAATTGAACAATCAGTCTATCAACCTCACTGTTGACTTAAAAAACAGCAACAACCCTGCTTTGTCCTTGTAAGCCATTGTCTGTTACCTATAATTCAGGATGAAGTAGCAGACAGCAACCTCCACATTTGGCTAGCAGAAGCCAAGCAGCCACTGGAATTAAGAACCCCAAGGTGGAGAAAAAAGGAGAAGGGGCAGGGGAAGCTATGCTTGATATAGATGTGACCAAGTTCTTAATGTGGCCCATTTTTGTTGAAAAGAAAAAAATAGATATGTATCCACTTCACTCCTCCAGTACATGGAAGAGGTCCACATAGGACTTGGCAGATGTTCAGTGTTCTCCTTGCAGAATCCTTGTGTATATACAGTACTGGCTCTATGACAATTGGCACACCCTCGATCAGAGCTCAGGAGAAGATATCTCAGCCTGACTAGATGAACTGGGCAGCCTGAGCTCTGCATTGTTTCGGACAACAGTAAAGAGGCTTACAACAGCCAAGAGGGCCATGACCATCATGACAGAGCAAATGGTGAACATATTCCTGGTGCCTGTCTTATAATCACTATCATGGAGTATAAGCAGCCCAAGGCAAGCCAGTAGATTCAGTGGAACACGGAACCAATGCATCACCCCTGCCTGATCCTTCTCGGGAATCACTTTTTGCCTGAGAAAACCCATGGAAGGGAAGTAGAGCCCACACGAGAGCTCAATGAGCAGGAAGGCCAAGAAGGACTCTGATGGGTTCTCTTGTCCAGGATTGGTTGAGAAAGTCAGCATGAAGAGTGAAAAAAACACCATTAGGACTGAAAGAGAGAGGATGTGCATGGGCTGCAGGTGATATTTCTTGGAGGTGGCCACACGGTAGAGTGAGGACCCAACCATGCTGGCAGCCATGAAACTGGAGAAGACAATACCTAGAGGTGGGTTGTAGGGATCCAGGACTGGAGTCCAGAGGAAAATGAAGATGTAGATGACACTTTCAAATAGGGCCTGAATGGTCCCCAAAAGCAGGACACGACGGTCGGAGAGAAGGCATTTCAAGCCATCAGTGCAAGTTCTGGATAGTGCTCTCTTCTTTCCATAATTCTCATCCCAGTTCTTCATAACCAAGGTACCAGCCAGCACAAGAAAAGGAATAGAGACCATGAAGGGAGCTACTGGGCCAAATCCCAGCCATTCAGCAAAGATATTGGCTACTACACCAGCTCCAATAGCAATTATGCTATTCCAGAAGGCAGCCTTAGAGAAGGTGGCAGGAATCCACTCTGCTGGGAAGTCATGGCGCTCCACATGCTCATGCACATACCATGCCTCAAAGGCAGAGAACAGCAGAGCGGTGGACAGCCCTCCTAATATTCTTCCTACAATCAGAACAAAATAATCCCAGGAGAGCTTTGTGAGGCAGCAGACAGAGTAAGTCAAGGAGAAGAGGATGCAAGACTTTTTCCGGCCCAAGCGGTCAACCAAGGAATTGGAAACCAGCCCAAACAACACACTTGAGGCAAAGCCACAAACATAAATAATGGTGATCTGGGCCTCCAAGAAGTTATAATGCTGGTAGAGTTTGTAAAGATAAGGTCCTTGCAACCAATCAGCTGTGAGAGCCAAGAAGTAGACTTGATAATAATCTAGCTGGAACCGCAAGAAGGCTGGGTTGGAGCAAGACCTGCTGGTGAGCCTGGAGCGGCAGGCTGAGAACTCCAAGCCCAAACATATCAGTAGGAGAAAAGCAAAAGCGACATAAGCAGCAATCAGCATGGTGCTTCAAATCATCCTGTGCATCTCTGAAGACCTATTCCCGATACAGCTGAAAGAGAGGAAAAAAAGGGACATTTAAAACAAGTAAATATTAAAAAACAAACATGTTGCTAGATGAAGCTCACGGCTCACTTTAATCCAGCAATTTATTTCTCACAATGGTCAAACAGGTTCCTCTGCAAACCTCACAAACTGGAGGTGGGAGACTTGCCCTTTTCCTGGCATTCCTTCCTGCAATCAGTATTTATAAGCATGCTACCTTTAATCTAGAGATAGTATTCAGGCTTCAAAACTAATGACCCTTGAGAGACCCATCTTCCATGAAGCGATCCAATCCCTTTCAAAGCCATCCAAGTTAGTGGCCTTCACCTTATCATGTGATAAGTAGTTCCAAGCATTTTATATTATTCTAAATCTCCTGCCAGTCAGCTTTATTCCTCATCTCACATTTTGAGAGAAGGGAATTTTTTCCATCTCCCGTTCATTTTCTCTGTATCTTTCACCATTTGGTGAAAAGGAAGCTTTTCTAAAGACACTGAAGAGACTTGAGGTCCATTCCTGTTTTTAAATGTTTGTCCTCCAAGTATTTGCACATTTGGAGCACACTGTTATAAGTGTTTACTTTTAAAGTTTTCCTTCAGTCAAACCTCTGGTGACTTGTAACAGGTATGTTCATAACTCCCAATCATGGGAGCAAAACAGATCAGCTAAATAAAATGTAAAGACTACTTGAAGTTGAATGTTTTATCTTTGATGACTCCATGGATTACATTTAATAAATCCACTTCCAAGCATAGCCTTATCATCTACAATTCCTTACTAACCAAGTCTCATCTTGCTTAGCTTTTTTAGGATCCACACTTAAAATGTTATGCATATCAATTAAATTTTTTTTGCAGATTTATATACAGTTTCTTTTCCAGCCACTTACATCAAGCAAGAATTAGTTCCTGGAAACTACTGTTGGAACTTTTAATAGTCTAATGCAGTGGCCTCCCAACATTTTGGGCACCAGGGACCGGTTCCATGAAAAAATGTTTTTTCCATGGACCGGTGGGGGGGCGTAGTTTTGCATGCTGCCTGGATCTTGTGAATGGGGCTTGGCTTGTTTCTGTGGCCCGGTTGCTGACATGCTGTGGCCCATTAGCAGTCTATGGACCAGGGGTTGAGGACCCCTGGTCTGACGTACTCTTTTCTTGCATACCACTGATGTTCCATGCAAAGGAAAGGTTTAGAAAGACTAATATAGTTGTAATTAAATTGAATTGTGAATTCAGAACAGAGTAGCTGTGATGGAGATATACAATTGTGGGAGAACAGCCTATTTTCAGAGGCAAGTTTTCTGGAAAATTTCATTCATTCTAGAAAATAAATTCCAAGTTCAAATTGAGTCTATACTTTTCTGGACCGATGTAATCACAAGTATGCAAAACAAATCCTACTAAAATACTATATTCTGGTCTGATGCCTAACTACCGTATCTTCTTTTACACAATGGAAGGACATTTTTCCCAACAACTCAATCTATATGCCCCTTATTTGGTGATGAAGTTTAATTATTATATAAAGGAAGAGGATTATGGCCAACACCAAAAGATAAGCCCCAAAAGGAGGTTTGGCTGGAAAGAAAATGTCAAAACTAGTGTGAAGAAATCATCATACATCTGTCAAGAGTTGCAGTGGGAAAGAAAGGTTGTATGACACCGAGGTTACTAGCGGATATTAGAACTAAACGTTGCTTTATGTTGTTTCAGTGCTTCCTACATGAGCAGTGGAAAACAAGATCTACCAGCTGGACAAGCCAGCTCTCTTCCCCCACCGGTTTGGGAAGGTAATAAGTGTTTCATTGGATTGCAATACTGTCTCCTGAATTGTTTACTGAGGCTGTGATTAGGATGTCTCACAGCAGGGAGGGAGATGTTACAACCTTAAACTACCAAAGTAACATAATTGCAGCAATCTTGAAACAACAGTTCCTGCATCAAACTCACTACAATGCAGGATTTCATGTTAGTTGTCATGCTAAATGCCAAATAAAACTTCTATTAAATGCAAATACTAATAAAAAATCAAGATTTAGGTTTAAATAACACCCAGGAGGGCTACCTTTGGGTTTTGCAATGAGTTTTTAAAAAGAGGTACTGGCTACAACTTTATTAACTATAAACTGGGTTAACAGTTTACTTTCTGGAAAAACAATTTTCTAATATTAAAACAGGGAAAAGCATTGTTTACAGAAACCCACTCTGTGGAATGACACAGTTCGAGACTATACAAATTCTAACATCATAATCTTAAAATACAGATTCATACTACATTGCAAGGAGTTCAATGGGTGTTGTCCAACAAGAACTCAGCAAAATAAACAGCTTGTCTGGCTACAATAAATAAAGAAATACAGTATTTGATACATCCACGTCCCGAGTCTCTTATACTTTCTACAAGTACAAAATCTGCAAAGGGGTCGTAGAGTTATAGAACCTTCCCCAACTGTATTGATATTAAACTACCTCCAGAGAAATAGCCTCGCCATTTAAACCAAGATCTAGTACAGACCGTGAGAAATCTACAAGTTCCTTCCACTTCTGTGTCTTCTCAACTTCCCATCCACCCACCCCACTCCAAATCAGAGGTCTTCCAGGTACGCTTGGACTACATCGTTCCTAAGCACTGCCACCAATTAGCAATTAGGAAACTCGCAGGCAACTCTTCGTCCTCCCTGCTCAGTTTCCACACCACCCCCTTCCCTTTGCCCTGATCCTTTAGATCACGCACGACCCTCCCACGGCAGACCTTCCTGCATTGGAGGCGCTGCTCTAAAAACACGCACCCCCCCCCCCGGCCCGCCGAAACCCACCTGCCCGACTCACGCGCAGCCCAGCGCTGTCTCGCCAGCCAAGCCGCCAGACTTCCGGTTCCGCCTGGAGTGGTTGACCGACCGCGCCAACAGAACGACGCCAGGAGCCGACATCGTGGCTGGTCACGTGACAAAAACCTGCCAGTCAGCGCTGCTCGAGCCGGGGGGGGGAGAGGGAAGGAGAAAAGAGGGTGGAGTTTGCAGCCTGGGAAGAGCGGCGCCCATTGGTGCTTTTTTTCATGCTTTAAAAAAAAATTGAGGGGAAAACCCCCTCTAGGTAATCTTTCGTCGCGATTTCAGTTATCTCAACGTTGAGAGGATGTTTGAATTTACACCTCAGCGTTTCTGAGGGGACCATAGTAGTAGTAGGATGAATTGCAATTATTTTTTGCAGTGATTGCAGTTTTTGCAGGGTTTTTCTTTTTTGGCAGCTTTTCTGCAATTGCATGCAATTCTTTTCTACTTATGCCCTTGCTTGATTCTCTAGAACAGAAGTCTCCAACCTTGGTCCCTTTAAGCCTTGTGGACTACAACTCCCAGAATTCCACAAGCCTTAAAGGGACCAAGGTTGGAGACCTCTACTCTAGAACAGTGTTTCTCAAGCTGGGTAAGTGTAAGTGTGTGGACTTCAACTCCCAGAATTCCTCACCCAGCAAGCTGGCTAGGGAGTTCTGGGGAATTCTGTTGCACATGTCTCAACTTTGCTGAGTTTGGGGGAAAAAACCTCACTACTCTGATAGCCCAAGACAACAATCATGGTACTGAGCACAATAAAAGTGTGTAATCCATGACTGCCGGTTTTGATACAGTACAGGAAGAGTGGCAACCTTAAAAAAAATACAGAACTTTATTTCTGAACCTTTTAATAACAATGGCTGTCTTTTATAACTTTCACCCATGGTTAACTCAACGGTGGCTTAGAAAATTAACCCATGTTTTTCTAAACATGATATGTTAGGCCAGAATGTGGTTCACTAATGTGAAAAGTTTTATATCCAAATATATTTTATTTTTATCCATCTTCCCTTAAAATATTAAAATAATCCACAATGGTCTGAGAATCAGTGTCACCACTAGATAATTGACAACCAAGTTGAAACTAAGTTCATTAACTAAAATTAGCAAACTTCCTCAAACCTTCCAGACCTGATGCACATATCAAAAGATAAAATCTGCAAACACAAATAGTTAATTAAATTATGTCTTCCAGCAGAACAGCATGTTCACAAGAATATATATCCCTCCACACTCTCCCCTAGCACATAGACAAGCTCCCCCTATACAAGTTTGCCACTGTACCCCATTTCTCTGCATTCTGCCCCTAAAAGCAAGCTGTTTTGCTTTTAGGAATAAACTAGCTGACCCGGCCACGCGTTGCTGTGGCTCAGTTTGGGGCTGTTTGAAGTGCCTGGGGCGGAGATGCAATCTC
>JANHFO010005402.1:384361-396112 GCA_032468095.1 Pareas carinatus
GAACCCAATCGGTTCAGTACTTTCCGGGATCACTTACCAGACACAAACGTGCCTGCATTTTTATATATATAGATATTTCTTCTTTCCTCACAGCTGTCTGGATCTCATTTTTATTTAGTCTTGTGCAGCCCTGGCTCAAGTTGGAACCCAAAACTATTCTTCTGATACTAGTTTGTGATTCAGGATATTGTACAAAACAAGATAAATTTTAGCAACAAGTAGCTGTTTTTTCCCCTTTGTATAAGAAAGAAGTGGTTGAATATGGTCTTTATCACAGGATATAGATATCACTTCCTCTGATTTGCATAGCTGCTCTTTCTCTACTTGAGTGACTTTCTGTTTTCAGAGTTATTAATATACTGCATTTCAACATGAATCAGAAGCATGCACCTAGTAATAAAGCCATACATTGTAATTTAATCTTCTGTTGTAGTTATATTAAAAGTATACAATAATTTTGAAAAAATGAGATTTTACAATACAGATAGTCCTTGTTTAGCATGAATGAAAGCAAATATACATGTTCCAGGATAATGTTGCAAGATCCAATCTGAGTCACTGGGACCAGAGATTTTGTCTTCTGAGCTTTCAGACTTGTGCTGGAGCGCATCCTCGGGGAACATCTCTCTAGCAGAGGTTGTACTTTGAGCTGTTCTTTATATGGTGCCTGTTGTATGTGGCTTTTGGGGTGTTGATTAGGTGTTGATAGCTGGCTATAAATCATTGGCTGTTGTCTGTTTGTGCTGCCAAGCCCTAGTCTCTTAAGTACTGGATAAGCTGATGGTAGATCAGCACTCCTGTTGACTGAAGAGGGGCCTGTTTTCCAGGCTTCAGTCACTTCATTGGCTGTTTTTGTGCCTGCTTGTCCAACAAACTTAGTAGCTGCAAAATTCAGAAATGTTTTTGATGTATGGCAGGATGTGCCATGTGGTTGTTTTGTACCTTGTTTCTTCCTTTCTCTCCCCACTGTGTTGTGCAGACATTTTGTAACAAATTATTGCCATACATCAAAAGCATTTTGGAAGCTATAGAATGCAGCTTCCGAGATCTGCAAGTGGGCATTGCACACCGCCAGAGACTACCATACGAGGACAGATTATGCATTGTAAAGATCACTTGCACGTGGGGGATACTTCCAATGTAATCTACTGTATTCCCTGCATGGATTGCTCCTGTGACTATGTAGCTCAGAGGAGGAAGAAACTATCCACCAGATTGAAGAACACAAGCAAGCAGTCAGATGAGGAGACCCAAACTCATTGGTAGCATCACATTGAAATGAACATGGACATACATTCAATTTTGCAGCTACTAAGATTGTTGGATGAGCAGACTCAAAAACAGTCAGGGAAGTGATTGAAGTCTGGGAAATGGGCCCTTTGTCAGTCAACAGGAGTGCTGATCTACCACCAGCTTATCAAGTACTTAAGACAATGACTTAATAGCCAGCCATCAACACCCCAATCAACATCTAAAAAGCCACATACAACAGGCACCATATAAAAAACAGCACACACTGTGCTAAAGAGAAGTTCCCTGAAGATGGTCTCCAGCATGAGTCCAAAAGCTCGGAAGACAAAACCTCTGGTCCCAGTGATCGACGCAGATTGGATCCTACATTTGTTTAGCGTTCTGAAAAAAGTGATTTATGACCAGTCCTCGAGCTTATGAGCCCTGAGGGTACAGTGGTTAGAATACAATATTGCAGGCTGACTCTGCCCACAATTGGAACCTGACAGGCTCAAGTTTGACTCAGCCTTCTGTCCTTCAGAAGTTGATAAAAATGAGGACCCAGATTGTTGAGGGCAATATGCTGACTCTGTAAATTGCTTCGAGAGAGCTGTAAAGCACCATGGAGTGGTATATATGTAAGTCTAAGTGCTATTTGCTATTGCTATTATGACTGTTGGAGCATCCTCCTGATCACATGATCAAAATATGGATACTTGGCAACCAGCATGTAATTATGACAGCTGCAGTGCCTCAGTCATTTGTGACATTTCCAGCCAGCTTACAACAAGCAAAGTCAGTGAGTGGGATTTGTATTCACGTAACAACAATCTGATTCACTTAATAACTGCAGTGGTTTGCTTAACAACTGGGGCAAAAAAGGTGAAATCAGGCATGACTCACCAATCACCTTGCTTAGCAACAGAAATTCCAGTTCCAGTATTGTGGTTGTAAGTCAAGGGCTACCTCTCATTAGACGTGCAGTGCAATTCACACGTTTCAGTTGGGCAGTCCTCTGCTTGAACAAGAGACAGCTTGAGTATCTATTTAGAGCAGCAGAATTTTCGCCTCCAGCAGTGGAGGCGCCACCAAATAACCTCTATATAATTCATTACTGCATATACTAACCTACATTCCTTTGAAAACTTTGAGACTGACATGTAAAGAATGTGGTATGAAATCAGAATTAGTCTGCATAACTGTCATTTGACTTCATAAAATGCAGATATTTTTAGATATACACAAGATCCTATGTATTCCCAACTTTCCTTTAAAAATTTGCTATTTTATAATTTTTATTTAGTTTGTTCCCCATTCTCTATTTGCAGATATTATTCGATGTAAAAGCCTCATCAGACTATCATAGGATACTGTGCAGTCCTTGGTTGTTTGCTTACAGATGTTTCATTACCCAATTAGTTAATATCACTTTTCTCTTTATTTCATTTCAATTAGCTTGTGTTTTCTCTTGGCTCTTCCTTCTAAGTTCACTATAAAATTGTATAAAATGAAAAGCTCTACTTGTATTTCAAACAATTCTTAAGTCAGTGCTTTGGACTACATTCTTTTTTAAAAATTATTTAAATTTTAAAAATTCTCCATTATTGCGTCTTTATGTAGCAATGTTTTGCTTAGTCACCATCTAAAAGAATTAGGTCTTCTTTTCTAAAGCAAACTCATAGGATTATGATCTGAAAAAGTCTTTGGTAAAATTTACTAGAAATTTTAGTAGCCTTTAGTAACTTTGATGTCCAAAGGATGTCTATTCTTGGAATGGGCCTATGCCTTTCAGAAAAGTAGTTGAGTTGCCATTTTTCTGTCTCCATATATCAACCATCCCTAAATTGTCCCTCTAATCAAACTTTTGGTAATTTGCCTTGAATTACTTCAATATTTTTATCAGAATTTCTGGCCAGTTCGTGAGCTCAATCCATTCTAATCCTCATCAAAAGAGGATTAAGAGAAACCTGTTCATCTCTCCATAAATTATTTATAAAACAATGCCTTATCCTTTTCGGTTATATAGTCCCAGTATGAAAGTCTTAGCCTCGTGTATATTAGCTTCCACCCATCCACATCTACCATTTTCATCAGCCAGTACAAGTTCTGGTTTTAGTTGGGGGTTAACATGCACAACGATGCCATTTCTTTTTTTCTTTCGTACCTGCTGAAATTTCCTCTTTTTTAATCCACATGTGGTAAGGTATTCAATTCCCTTTTCTAGGGTTATTACATGTTATTACATCAAGAACTCTCATGGATCTTGCCAAGAATATCTTTGTCTCTTCCATCCGCCCGTTATTGGAACAGTTCCTCAGATTTATTAAGACAAATGAGATTTGGAACATAATGCAGCTAGTTCTCAATTTACAACCACAATTGAACCCAACATTTTTGTTGCTAAGCAAGGATGTTGTTAAGTGAGTTTCCCCCCTTTTTTGCCACATTTGTTAAGCGAATCACTGCAGCTGTTAAGTGAATCACATGGTTATTAAGTGAGTTCGGCTTCCCCATTGACTCTGCTTCTCAGACGCAGGCTGGGAAGGTTTGTTTGTTTATTATTTAGACTTATATGCCGCTTAACAGTGCTTTACAGCACTCTCTAAGCGGTTTACACAGTCAGTCTATTGCCCCCAACAATATGGGTCCTCATTTTACTGACCTCGGAAAGATGGAAGGCTGAGTCAACCTTGAGTCAGTAAGAATCGAACTGCTGAATTTCTGATGGCTAATGGCAGATGGCAGTCAGCAGAATATAGCCTGCAGTGCCGCTTTTAACCACTGCGCCATCCTTGGCTCCATATGGTGACCACATGACCCTAGGATAGTGCAACTGTCATAAATAAATGCGGGTTGTCAAGGGTCTGAATTTTGATCATGTAACCACGGGGATGCTGCAATGGTCGTAAATGTGAAAACTGGTCATAAGTCACTTTTTTCAGTGCCGATGCAATTTTAGAACAGTCGCTAAACAAATGGTTGTAAGTCAAGGACTACCTGTAGCGATTTAGGATTGAAAACAAGCTGTTACTATGAGCCAATTATATGCAATGTCTCATTGATAATTATGTGTACTCCACTCATTCACGAATCGGAATCAAATCAGAATCGGAATTTATTTTGGCAAGTGTGTCTGGACAGGCAAGGAATTTGTCTCCAGTGTACATGTTCTATATCTACATACATACAATAAACGAACTGTGATTACAATAACATTCATAATCATAAAATTATGTTATCTGTACACCGCCCTGAGTCTTTCGGGAGAAGGGCGGCATATAAATTTAAATAAATAAATAAATAAAATAAAATAAAGTACATTCATCTTGTCAAGTACATATAAGCAGCAATCGACAAACCGTGATCTTAATCATGAATACAATTCACAATCATAAAGTACATTCATCAAGTCAAAATGAGCAACTATTTTATATTATAAGATGTAAGCAACAAGTTAATTGTCATACAATTAAGAGAGTAATAGGTAACAGGTAATAGGAAAGATGAGAAGGTAGTAATAAACTGCTCCAATCTGACCTACTATGGATAGTATACATGCGCAAATCAAAGACCAAATGTTTCAAAAGTTAAAGATCAGCATAATAAACTTCACACATTAATTAAAACAATAAAAATAAATGGATGTGTCTCAGTTTTATTAAAATCCTAAGGCCTGTTGAAACATCAGGATAGTAGGAGCCAATTGTACCATGAGTAGTATATGCTACAGCACTGTTTCTCAACTTTGGCAAATTCAACACTTGTGGACTTCTATTCCCAGAACTCCCTAGCCAGCCAGGGAATTTTGGGAGTTGAAATCCCCATGTCTTAAATCTTAACAAATACTGTGCTGCAGTGTGACAGCTGCCCCTGGGAAGCCCTGCCTCCTAGTCTATACCTGACAACCTTGGCCAATCTGAAAAACCCAAACAGAGTTCGGTCTCATAGGCACAGTGTTAGAAACTCTGTTTATATAGAGCACCACAGATCAAACAAAATGTACAGCCATCATGTGCTTTACTATGTAAATGTAACCAGAAACAAGAAACTTTTCTTAGAACAAAAACTATGTAAGATTTGGGAGCCTGCCAGTCTGCTGCAGGAAGTAATTAGTTGGTTCCTGTTTCTCCCCTCCAGCAGGCAGACAGACTGGCAGTTCTGACCGAGCTCTGATTGGTTGAAGCGCACAGAGCGCTGCTATTTAAACATAAGGAAGTGAAGGGGAAAATATTCATGTCACGAATCGATTTCTTCATACTTTCCCATGCTATACCAAACCTCACAGATGATTGAAGAAAAGCAATATTCTTAAGCGATTGTGGCCACGAAGTATTCGATTCCGCAAGAACACTAGTGGAACCGAATACACTCCAAGCAATTTTGTGGAAAGACTTAAAAGCTACAGGCTCTCTATTCCCCCGTGTCATCAAAATTTGTTAAAAGGCACGGATTCAGGCATAGAATGCAGCGAGCTGAAGAGTCAATAAACCAGTTCGAGGCCGCATTACAAAAGGCAACAACTCACTGCGCATTCGCCAATGTCAATGACAGTTTGCTAGATCAAATAATTTTTGGAGTTTGGGACATGAGACTACAGCGCAGGTTGCTAGCTAACTCAAATTTAACATTGCGTATAGCCCTAGACGAGGCTAGGACTGCTGAAACGATGGCTAATGTGGCAGAATTGCTCCAAAAATTGGCTGGAACTGCCGCCTACAAAAAAGAATCAATTGCTGTGCATCAGGGCAGATACTAGGAGTCGTATGGAGATTTCGAGGAGGAGAACCAAGAGATATACCAGACAACTAAAAGCCAACCTGACCCAGAGCGCAGGTGCTCCAGCTGAGGCTGCCAGCACCCCAGAACATCACGTCATTTTAGAGATGTAATCTGCAGGCACTGCGAAAAGAGGGGCCACCTGGCCAAAGTCTGCAGAGCACTTGAACCAATAGACGCATCATCACACACAACTCTACCACGATTTGGGCATAGTAAACCCAACCATGACTCCAACCAGATGGGAAAATCAAAGAAACCAGCAGAATCATCAGACATCTTCCTGATCCAGGTCGATAACAACAGCTCACAGGCTCGTAAGAAAATCAACATAACTCTTCGTATTGGAGGAGTTCCCTGCCAGATGGAAGTGGACTCAGAATCGACTATTTCCATCATGTCGTTGGCAAGCCTGAAGAAGGTCCTGCTGGGAACTCTAAAAAATCAACAGCAGCCGCAAAGACTGAAAATCAGCGACTACCAGAGCAACCGACTTCCGGTTTTGGGGATTTTGGACATACCGGTAACCTAACACAATTTCAAAGGAAAGCTACCAGTGACTATTGTGGGGGGTCATTTGCCAAGCCTTTTGGGGTTGGAATGGTTTGGTTGTCCTGGTTTAGGGGTCACTGGAATTCATGCCACAAATTGGAGTTGGGGTGAAGACCTAATCATGGAGTTTCAAGATGTATTCAACCAAGAATTAGGCAAGTACACGGGGAAACCCATTTCTATCAATCTAGATCCCCTGATTGCACCAATTAAATTAAAACCGCAAAGGGTCCCGTTTGCATTAAAACCAAAATTAGACAAAGCACTGGACAAATTAATAGCCCAAGGTATTCTGGAGACCATCCTACACCAGCTGCCCTGTCCCCCAAGCTCACATGGTGGTCAATTTTGCTTGCAGCGTATTCATATACGCTACAGCATTAACCGAGTTCCACCATCGAGCACGCTGACACCCTGTGCCATTGCCTGCTGCCCACTCTGGTGGGGACTGTTATTTGGAGGACCTGGAATTCCTTGTGGATAGATTGGCTGCCTCGCTTGCCACTTTGGCTGAACTGGCAGCATTGTCAGCCACAAACGCCACCCTCTGACCCGTCCTGGGCTGAGTGAGGAGGGGGTGGCCCACAGGGCCAGTTGCAGAGGAATTTAAACTGTTTTGGACACCAAGGGAAGAATTGGCAGTGCAAGGGAACTGCCTATTGTGGGGCGACAGAATAGTAATCCCAAACAAATTACGGAATCACATTTTAGGGACCTTGCATGAATGTCACATCGGCATGGCAAGGATGAAGGCCCTCGCCAGAGGTTTTGTGTGGTGGCCGTTAATGGACAAAGAAATCAAATAGCTAGTAGCTAGCTGTTCGACCTAAGAGTCTAGACTGGCTCCCCCCAAAATCCCAGCACAGAGGTGGGAGCATCCGAGAGCACCTTGGTCCCGCCACCATCTGGATTTTGCAGGACCGTTCCATGGGCAAATATTCTTAATAATTGTTGACACATTTTCTAAATGGATGGAAGTAAAGTTAATGTCAAGTACAAACGGCCACCACAGTTGCCAAAACCCTGCAAAGCTTGTTTGTAATGCATGGGCTGCCAGGCGTAATAGTGACTGATAACAGCCCACAGTTTACTTTCACAAGCTTTGAGGATTTCTTGGCATCACTGGGCATCCGTCATGCCTTGGTGGTGCCAATTCACCCAAATTCAAATGGCCTTGCTGAATGAGCTGTCAGATTGACCAAAAGAAGCCCTGGGTAGGTTGGGCCTGGGTAACTGGCAGAGCTGTCTAGAAAAGCTTTTGTTATGGTAACATATTATGCCAAGCAAGGCAACTGGGAAAGCTCGGCTGAACTGCTATTTGGGCGTAAGCTGCATTCGATCCTGGACTGGCTACACCCGGATTATGGACTATGTCACCCAGGAGTCCGGGGAAGTGCTCAGGGGGTTTTGGGTGGGAGATGCAGTTTGGGCAAAGAATTATGCCCAAGGCCCGAAGTGGATAAGTGGACAGGTAGAGACTGTCAGCAGTCCCTGCTCATACTCCGTAAAGTTGGCCGATGGTCGACTATGGCGGCACCATGTTGACCAACTGCGAAAGGGACCCAAGCGCTACCCACTGTAATGAAAACTTAAATTCCCCCTCAGGGTACTTCGACCCAGAGGAGGAGGACGACTTGCTTGACTTCGGGTCACTCCAGTGCAGAGCGTCGGATGTGTCCTCACCTTCAGTAGGGTCCAGGCCTGGTGCCTTCCAGGATCTTCCATTGGAAGCCCCGGAATTATCGACAGGTCTGCATACCAACTTGCTGCTCCGACGAACACTGTACTGCGCAAGTGTGGATTTTTTGCTGAGTACTGTTCAATAAAGATGTTATTTGTTACCTACCATCATGTCCTGCCTTTTCTCTTCCGCACGGATCCATCAGAGTATATATACCATAGATTCAAACTTGTAAACGTTGCCATCTACTAACTAAATACTACTGTAGTTGTTGCACAAAACTACATTCCAACAATGTATTCCAACACACAGTGACCATATTTCCTTGGGGAAAAAAAGAACAAATCCAAGAAAGGAACAAATCTAAAAGAGGTTCAAAAGGACAAAAAAATTAATTGGTTATGTTTATAGCTTTGCTTAACAAAGGGAAATTCATGAGCAAAACTAAGAAAATAAATTATTAAATCAGATAAATCTAAAGGTCAGCTTTCTGAAATAAAGGACTGTCCTGTATAATAAAGGGCACATGGTTACTGTTCTCATACGCCTGTCTGAGAAGTTAAAATAAATGTTGAAAAAGGCTATGGAAAACCTCATAGTATTGCCACTATAAAAATTGCATAAGCGGCTCCATGAAGTCACAGGGAGCCAAACTTCACCTGAAGGAGATTTTATTTATTTTTATTTGGCAGCAGGATTTCAGCTTCTCAATTGCAGTGGGTGTCCTATACTTGGGGATGACCACACTGGAATTTCTTTCAGCTGCAAAATCTGAGTTTTCTTTCTTAAGGGAGCATGCAACATTCAAAAGAGGATCTTAATGCTGTGCTGAGATGAAGCTTTTTCACATTAAAATGTCTTCAGCCCCATCATCAAAAGCAATAATTTGGCCCCTGAAACAGAGGTCCAGATAGACTTCTCTTCCAGCCTCTTGAACTAAAAGGAAGACTTATAGCAACTGTGGAAATGCAGCTGACTTGCTTATTTCCAGGATTTTCACAAACACACCCAACACATAAACACATACCTGCACAAACTGCTATAGGTTAATGGGACAGACCTGAAAAAATAGAGAATGAAAAGCTTTCAGACTACTTCAGGATTTTTTTTAAAAAAAACTGTTAACCACTTGCTTGCAGCTGCTAAGATATCTGAGAGACAGTTCAAGATGGCTGCTTGTCCTACAGTCCATCAGCCCTTCCACTGACAGGGTCAGCCATGCTATGCAAGACCCATCTATAGAAGGCCACACTTTTAGATAGATTAGGTTCATATGTTTTGAGCTTTTTATTGGGTAAATCACGTGTTGGGCTCACACAAATACGCTACCTCGCAAATCATAGTGTCCAAATGCAATGACTAGGTTTGTAATCCTTCAGTGGTGACACCACATAAATCACCTTGGTTTATCAGCATGATTTGCAAATCTGTGTTTCATGTCAATTAAGTTAAAACATGGTTTCAAAATTGTACATTTTACTCTTGCCCACTAGGTGGCAGAAAGCAACCGACCAATGAAATTAGGTTGATTTGGAATTGCAATGTGTTTTGATGATCTGATGAGATAAAAAGTATTTTTGCTATCTTGTCTATAATTATATAAGCTAAACTTGGGAACTGATACTGATTGGATGTGCTTTCAGCACATACGTAATTTGTACTGTCTCATGAATCCATCTGGAAATTCATTACTTGCATTAATTGTGATCTAATTCCCTCACCTTTTTATTGCATAAAAATATTCATATTAAGAAAAAAAACATGTGAATTGATCATCTTGATTATCCTGTGGAATTGCATGCAAAACATTAGGCACGCCTAAATCATTAATTGAAGGGAAACTGGTGTACCTTCTACATGGCGCAAAGTTAATCATATTTTTTTTCCTGAGCACTTTTATTTATTTAGTGTAACGTGTGTTCTAATTGCTGCCTTTGTAGCTTTCAACCATGAGAGATGCAATACAGATAGTCCTCAACGTACGACCACAATTGAGCCCAACCTTTTTTTGGTGAGACATTTGCTAAATGAATTTTGCCTCATTTTACCTTTTTTGTCACAGTTATTAAGTGAATGGAGGCAGTTGTTAAATTGGTTGCTAAGTGTATCTGGCTTTCCCATTGACCATGCTTGTCAAAAGGTCACAAAAGAGGATCATATGATCCTGGGACACTGCAACCGTCATAAATGTGAGTCAGTTTCCAAGAGGCTGAATTTTGATCGCGTGACCACGGGGGATGCTGCAATGATGCCCCCCCCGCTATACGAGTGATTGCTGACCTTCAAACCTTCCGCCGTGCTTTGAAGACCTATCGATTCCAACAGGCCGGCTTGGGATAGCCGCGTCCTTGTCCTCCTGCATTTAAATTTAAATCAGATTATTTTAATATCATTTATTGGAAATTATTTTATAGCGATATATTTAAATCAGGCCTTCTTTAATATTTTTAGATACATTTTTAATGTTCATGTTGTCTGTGTTTTTACGGGCCTATAAGCTGCCCTGAGTCCTTCGGGAGAAGTGTGGGGTATTTTTGCACTATATATCTAAATTTTCTGCACAGATGTTCAATAATATTCAAGTATCGGGGCTAGGGCCATGCCAGAGCATTTACTGTTTCCTGTAAGTAATTCATGTAAGTTATTTTCTTACTACAGTATCCTGTAAGTCAGAGGTTTTCAACCTTTTTCAAGTTGGGAACCTCAAAACATGTCCTTGCTACATGGCGGAGCCCATTCTCACACATTCAACTAATTACTTATCAACAATTCATGTGTATTACTTTTTCCAAATTTTTCTTGACCTGTCTGCGGACCCCAGGTTGAAAACCTCTCCTGTAAGTAAGAGGAGGAATATCCAACCCGCAGGCTGTGGACTGGCACTGGTCCATGGCGCGTTGGGAGCCAGGCTGCACAAGTGGCAGGCAAGGGTACAAAGCTTCATTTGCGCACGCAAAGGATTGGGTTGCCCATGCAAAACCATTCCCTCCCTGCCCCCACCGCTGGTCCATGGAGCTAGAAAGATTGAAGATCACTGTCATAGACCATGGTTGTCCAACCTTTTGGCTTGCCTTGACCACACTGAGTGAAGAGGCATGATCTTGGGCCGCATAGCAATAGCCATAGCACTTAAGACTTATATACCGCTTTACAGCACCCTCTAAGCGATTTACACAGTCAGCATATTCCCCCAACCATCTGGGTCCTCATTTTACTGACCTCGAAAGGATGGAAGGCTGAGTCAACCTTGAACCGGTCAGGATTGAACTGCTGACAGTGAGCAGTGAGCTAGTCTCCAATACTGCATTCTAACCACTGCGCCACTATGTTATATATAAAATATATAATAGAATTAATATATCTAAATAACAAAATGTGTTTTTTAAAAAAATATTTTATTATCTTGTGGGGCCACACTAGCAGCTGCCCAGGGCTGCATGCAGCTTATTTATTGATTGATTGATTGGATGTATATACCGCCCTTCTCCCGAAGGACTCAGGGTGGTGTACAG
>JANHFO010005402.1:412687-423336 GCA_032468095.1 Pareas carinatus
AAAACATTATTTAGTAGCAAGCCAGAGGGATGCAGGGCTCCCTTCCCTTCTCCCCCTCTCTACTTTGCCCGTCCTTCAGCCAAGCAGTCCAATTGGAGTGCTTCCTCCCTCCCCTGTCTGGGATAAGGCGGGCAGCTCAAATACGCCATGGAGTCTGTGCCGAAGGTGAGAGAGGAGAAGACCTGGAAAGGAGCATAGCAGGTCACAAAAGCTATGTTAGGCCGCGAGGAGGACCAAGGAATGGCTGTCCTTAAAAACTATGGTGGGGGGGAGTGCCGGAGGTGTGTCGCCAGGTGCCTGGGGTGGTTGTAGATGGTCATGAGAGGGGTGCATGCTGCCGTGTTGGCACTTTGCAATACATAAATGGCTTTTGGGTTTCAGTTTGGGCACTCTGTCTCTGAAAGGTCCGCCATCACTTGCCTAGGACATAAGAAAAGCCCAGCCAAATCAGATGAAAAGGTCCAGGTTGTTTAGCAGGTTGTTTTCCTGGAGAGCAGGCAGATGCCCCAGGCGGAAACCTGCATGCAGGGAAGGAAAGTGATGGCTGCTTCCTGTAGGAAATGCGTATTTCTTTGGAAGTTTGGCATATGGCCTGCACAAGTTGGCAGAGAAAGACCTATCCTTCATTATTTTGCCAAATCTTCTTTACAAGCCATGAAACTAGCAGCCTTTACCACAGCTTGTGACCCCCAAGTGTTTGAAAATAGCAGGAGTTTCTTTGCTGTGCTGCACAGCTTTTATTCATTTCAATACAGCTTGTGTAGAAAAGCTTTCAGGGAACTGGAACATATCTGAAGAGTACTCAGACTAGAAAAAACTTTTGCTAAGACATCTTGCCTTGTGTTGCTATTCCTGTGGATGTTATGACAGACAGCATAGTGTCTTGTTTTTTTTGGGGGGGGGAAGTACAGACATCTCCAGCAGCATGTTCAGCTATGCAAATTATTGGTGCTTCTATGGTGCAGCTTTTGATCCAAGGATTTCCAGGGCAAGACAAACAGCATAGAAGAATTAGTAAACTTCCTCTTAATTCAGGCTTCAATCTTGGCAACTTCATGGACATGTCCATATTGTTTTCCCTGCGATAATATCAGGAAAGTAGATTGTCACTGCCTTTTTCCATGATTTTTTTTTAAAAAAGAAATGGTCTAACCTAGTCTATGGCTCTAGGTTTCCCTGATGATTTCCCATCCAAAAACTAACCAGATCTGGCTCTGTTTTGCTTTTCAAGATCAGTTAAGGTCACCTAGGTCTGTCCACCTAGCTGAGGACAAGAAGTCACCTTCCACATCACTAAATTTGGATAGGCACATTGCCTTACTCTGTAATCTTTTGTTCTGGCAATGTGTCAATAGTGCACTGCACTGTCCCAGTTTTTCAAAGTAGAAAAGGAGTCCTATTAATAGCTGTTGTTCTAGTTTCAGATTCAGCAGGGTCTTTCTCTGTGCCCTAGATATATATTGCTTCTGGTTCACAGTTTCACCCTTAGAAAAGCTAACAGGTCCTCTAGGTGTACTAACTAGAATATTAATAGTGGCTGGGAGAGAACAAAGAGGTCTTCTGGGCTATTAAAGAAAGTGCTATCCGTGCCAAAATATATCATGGAGCTATTTTTCTATTTTTCTTTCTCTCCATAAGGGTCTTTGTTTCACACGATGGGAATTCCGGGCAAAATTCACAAAATAATTCATTGTAAACCTTGTCTGAAAACACCAAAATGTGATTCTGTTTCGGAGATCTCAGAAAGAGCCGAGTGATATTCAATGCTTGTCTTTTGAACATAAGGGAATCCCCTGAGGGATTCAGAAGGAACAGCCTGGAGACAGTTGTGGCAATAACTCCCAAGAAGGTGGACAGGATTCTCAGGTCTGTTAACTCGGCCACCTGTTTATTAGATCCATGCCCTTCCTTGTTGATGAAGGTTGCCTGGGAGGTGGCAGGTAGTAGGGTAATACCTACTTCATTGAGGGAGAGGGTGTTTTCCATTGTCTTGAAGAAGGCACTACTGCATCCCTCTTCTAAGAGCCTTGACTGGACTCAACTGTATTGGACAATTTTCAAGTCTTCAACCTTCCCATTTGATGGAGGTTGGCTGAGAAGATGGTTGGACTACAGAAACAGAGGCTTTGGGGGATACTGCTGAGCTAGGCTCCTTTCAGTCAGGTTTTAGGCCAAGACATGCTATTGAGAGAATATTGGTTATTTTTTTATTATTATTATTTATTCAAACTTTTATACCGCCCCTCTCCCGAAGGACTCGGGGCGGTGTACAGCCAGAGATAAAAACACAAGCATACAATAATGAAAAACCCTTTAAAAACATTAAATATACTGGCCTCATTAGAAATACATACAAAATTTAAGTTTAAAACCAAATTAAAATATAGAATATAAAAGAGGGATCAGGACAGTTCGGCTTGGGTGAATAAAAGAGTCTTTAAAGCCCGACCGAAGACCAGGAGATCCGTAATGGTCCGTATTTCCAGGGGAAGTTCATTCCACAGGGCTGGAGCTGCCACAGAGAAGGCTCTCACCCTGGGGGCCGCCAGCCGACATTGTCTGGCTGACGGCACCCTGATGAGGCCCTCTCTGTGGGAGCGTACCGGCCTGTGGGAGATATTAGCTGGTAGTAGGCGTTCCTGAAGATACCCTGGTCTCATGCCATGGAGCGCTTTACAGGTCATCACCAATACCTTGAAGCGCACCTGGAAGGCCACAGGCAGCCAATGCAGCCCGTGCAGGAGGGGAGTCACATGAGTGCGGCCCCTAGCCCCCATAATCCCCCCCGCGGCCATATTCTGGACTACCTGCAGCCCCCGGGCATGGTTCAAGGAGAGCCCCATGTAGAGTGCATTGCAATAATTGAGCTCATTAATGATCTCTGGCAGAGCCAGGAAGAAGTAGTGCAACTACCCTGATTTTATTTGATCTCTCAGTGGCCTTCCACGTCATCCAGCATGGTGTTCTACTAGACTGTGTGTGAGAATTAGCAGTATGGACATCATGGTGTGACAGTGGTTCTCCTCCTTTCTCTGTCATTAGATCCAGTTTGTACTGACAGAGAAGACACAATCAAGTTGGAGGTCCCTAGTTTTTACGGCTAAATATTTTCATTAGTTTATCAAAATAAACCAGGCTGGCTTGGCCCAATCACACACCCCTTCCAGTTATAAAATGATATAAATTTTATATATTTTAAATTTTTAGATCTGGCTATAAATTGGTTTTATATTCCGGTTTTTAAATTTTCAGCCACAGTAACTATAGTTTTAATTATTTTTAAATATTGTTTGTATGTTTGTACTGTTTTTAAATGGCTGTACACTGCCCTGGGTCCCTTCGGGGAGAAGGGCGGTATAAAAGTATAAAAATAAATAAATAAATAAATAAAAATAAATAAAATACAGAAATACAAAGAAAAATAAAGATAATGAGGAAATGGGGAAGGAATAGGGAAAGAAAAAAGTGGAAGGTAAAGAGGAAAATAAAATGATAAGCATCGAGTTCTGACTCCCTTTGGCACAGTAGAATAACCAAAAATCTTGACTATTGATATAATAATATATACTAGCCATTTCTATCACAACAAATCTAATCAGCCAAACCCAAAATCAGAGTTTCATTTTTTTTCACCTCAAGCACAAAGTGCAAAAGCGGTTTCCAAGTAGAAACAAAATTAACTGTATTCTTTTCTTTAATCAGAGCAGTCAATATAGCTATTTCTACTAACTCCATCAACTTTTGCTGCCATTCGTCCATTGTTGGGTTCGAAGTGTCCTTCCATTTTTGTGCATAGAGCATTCTTGCTGCGGTCAGCAAGTCTAACATTAATTTCCCCCCCAACTTCTTTATCCATTAAGCCTAAAAGACAAGTTTCTGGTTTTATCTTTATATTCACTTTAAGAATCTTCTGTATTAAGATGTGAATCCTACTCCAAGATTTCTTTGCTTTGTCATATGTCCACCATAAATGATAAAAAGTTTCTTCTTTACATGTCCAACATTTATTTGAGGTACCTTTATACATTCTTGACAATTTGTCAGGTGTAAAATGCCAACAGTATATTATAAAAAATTTCTTTTAAATTATAATTTAATGTAAATTTTAAACCTGTCATCCACATGTTTTTCCCATTTCTCAAGCATTATCCCAGACCCCTAATTTGTGGGATGTTTCAGGGCTCTATACTCTCTCTGTTTAGCTTCTACATGAAGTCACTGGATTAGGTCATCCACCAATTTGTGGTCAGTTATGGTGATGATGATGATACCAAATTGTACGTCTCGACTCCAGGCTGACCAGGTGATGATGTCATGATATTCTTCAGGATCCAGAGGCTGTGGGAGCCTGGATGGGGAAAAACAGACTCAGATTCAACCTGGACAAAACTGAGTGGTTGTGGGTTTTTACAACCCCCGGGAGTGGAGATTTTCCATATTAGTCATGAATGGGTTTGCACTTTCCTTTTCGGAATGAGTACATAATGTGAAGATCTTTTGGGATTTACCGCTTCCGCTGGAGGAGCAGGTAGCAGCTCAAAGGGTCTTTGTGCAAATCCATCTTGGGTGCCAGTTGTGTTCCTTCCAGGATCAAGGACCCCTTCAGACAGTGTTTTGACCACCTCATTCATGGACTCCTGCAATTATTGTACGCTGCCCAGAATCCTTCTGAGAGGGGGGGTTGGGTGGTTCTTAAATATAAATAAATAAAATAAATATGTTCTATACAGGGCCGCCCTTGAAAACCACTTGGAAGCTGTAGTTGATCCAAATTGCACAGACACAGGCAATTATAGGCATACCACATGATGCCCATGTAACAGATTTGCTTCATGAGCTGTACTGATTACTAGTGGGCTACAGTATTCCCCATTTGAGTAATTCAAGATGCCAATTATAATCTAAAAAAGCCCATAGTAGTAATGGGCTGCTCAGGTCTATAGCTTCCATAGCTTCTGCTCAGACTGTATGATTTGGCAGATTGAGCATGCTCCAAGTCCCATCCATTAAACAGTGTCCCTTAAGGAGATATGCCTTATCTGTGGCATGTTTGCTCTCTGGAACAACTTCCCTGCTGAGATTGATCTGGTCTCATCCTGACCATGATTAAAAGAGTCCTTACATCTGGCTCTTCCCACAGTTCTTGAGTTAAACTGGGTGGTGGACCCTGCATTGTGGTCAGAATGAATAGTCTTTCTCCAGATGCCCATGGTTTTTTGTTTGTATTTTTAGTAACTATTTTATTGCAGATTCCCTGTGTTGCAATGGAATTGGTGGCTTTATTTTTTAATAAGCTGCAGTGGTCAGTGGTTGAAGGATCTGATGGAGTACTGTGCTTTGGATTCACAGTCTACAGCAGGTGGCAGCTGTGGCTAGGAGAGCCTTTGTCCACCAATTGTGTCCATTTCTGGATCAGGATGCTCTAACTCAGTGCTTTTCAACCTTTTCACAGATTGTACCACTTTTAGGCCACAACAATATTCGAGTACCACCAGTGGCTTAGCAAGGTGTCAAAAACCCGATGACCAAAAAAGCCACCAAGTGATAAAGTGCATCCACTTGCCACACTTTTAATGGGAAACCCGTGTCTCTCAGGCTTGCCGCACAGAACCTTCTCTTCTCCTCTCTCTTTCTCCGTCGTCTTTTTTTCTCTCCCTCTCCCATCAAAACTGCCTCCTTTTATATCCTCTCCTCTCTCCTCCTTTTCTCTTCTGGGTGGGCCACTCTCACTTGGCTCTCTCACCCCAATGAAGTTGCTGCTCTTGGTGATAGAGGCAGCACTGCACATGGTTGGGGTAAAGTCTGCTAGGCTGCGGTGTTGCTGAGGCTCTGGGGCATAAATTTGGCGTGTTTAGCTCCAGCTGATCGGTGCTTCCAGGAGCACCGATCAGTTGGAACCAAGCGCACCGCTCCTGTGCCCTCTGCAGAGCCTCGGCAACACCGCAGCACAGCAGACTTTACCTCAAGCATGTGCAGTGCTGCCGCTGCTTTAGCTCATCTCCCTTACACTTCTCTGAAACTAGGCAAGGTGGATGTCGTGTACCAACTGCCCGGTACCAGCATACCACCAGTGGTACATGTACCACGAGTTGAAAAGCCCTGCTCTAATTTACAGTAATTCGCACTTCTCACCTCCTGTTTGAATTACCACAATGCACTGTATATAGGGTGTTTTTGAAGAGCATTAAGAAGGTGTAATTAATCCAACATGCAGCCGTGTAGGCAGTTCTGGGCATTTCATGATACACTCATATAACACCAATACTCTAAGCTGGCTTCTAGTGATCTTCTGAGTGCAATTCAAGATGTTGTTTATTTTCTACAAAATCCATGGCACGGGATCAGGTTATTTGTGAACTTGCAAGTCTCTGTTTCTGCTTGCCAAGGTGGGCACACACTGCATTCCTTCAATTAAGCAGGATGCAGGAGTCATGTCCGTCAAAACATCTGTTCTGTTGGAACAGCACCCCCTTGAGTTGTCCTGTTGTCCTTTTGTCCAGCGTTAAAGATCCGATTGTTCTTTCAGGCCCTTGGACTGGAAGGCTTAACAAACTGTTGAATGCATTGTTTGGCTGTTGTTTTTGTCTTGCTTATAGAACAGAATGGTTTTTTTCAGGCAGGTCTTGTTTTGTAGATGATAGCCAGCATCTTGAATTGCACTCAGATCACTAGAAAACATGAGGCTTGTGGAATAGTGGGTATATGAGGGTATCATGAAATGCCCCAAACTGCCCACACTGCCATATTCTGGATTAATTACACCTTCTGAATGCTCTTCAAGTAGTTTTGAGCTTATTTTTTTTAAATTAATCACGATGTTTGGTTTTTCTTGGTTTTAGTCCTTTGTTCATCTCCCAGACTCATTCCTGCAAGTCATATGAATTATATGCATAAATAAATAGTTAGGAAGTCAATTAAACATCCCCTGCTACTTGATGAGAAGGTTTGCCTAGGCTGCTCAAGTTGTTCTACTGGTATAGATTTGGGGGTTTCCTAAAATAAGTATCCGAACGCTTACTGGTGGAATAGCACATTGGACTAGAGAGAAGATATAATCTTTTTGTGACCAAAACCCTGATTTAAACCCTTCCCCCCCAAGGGAGAGAACTCCCAACAATTGCAGGAGGATGAGTCGATGTCCTTGGAGGGAATGGGCTGACATGTTCAACCTTCGGAATGGAAGTTAAGATCAAATAAGTACTGTAAGGCCTCACAGAGGCCTCACAAACCTGTTTAAGGCCTTATTTAACTAAAAGAAAAATGGCGCTGCTGGGAATCAATATTTGGCCATTGAATATCAGCAACATGATCCTGGGGAGCTCCATGGACCAAAAATGGAGCCAGCCAACTTTCTGTAGTCTGTCCACTCAGAAGGGACACATTTAGCAACCATTCAAAGTTACAATTGCACTGAAAAAAAGTGACTTAAACCAGTTCTTGCACTTATGAATGTTGCAGCATCCTCATGGTCATATGATCAGAATCTGGGTGCTTGGCAACTGGCATGTATTTTTGATGGTTGCAGCATCCCAGGGTCATGTGGTCGCTACTTACAACCTTCCCAGCCGACTTCCAATAAGCAGAGTCAATGGGGCAAGTCAAAGTTGATTTGCAGAACCACGTGATTCACTTAACAAGGGCAATGATTTGCTTAACAAACACAGCACAAAGGCTGTAAAATTGAATGCAACTCATTTAACAACCACCTTACTTAGCAATGGAAATTCTAGTCCTGATTGTGGCCATAAGTCGAGGAATATACCTATACCTATAGTCTCTGTGGATTTTACTCCGCTAGTTGTTGCTGACAATAGGGGAAATGCTCATCTCCATTTCAAGGCCATTCAGCCAGCACTGTCCAAAGATGTTTCTGCAGTCATGTGGCCAGCATGATGTCACAGAGGGCTGTTACCTTCCCATGAAGTGGTACCTATTTATCTACTTGCATTTGCATGCTTTTGAACTGTTAGGTTGGCAGGAGCTGGGGGCAAGGATGGGAGTTCAACCCCATAGTGTGGTGCCATAAACATACACACACACACACACACACAATCTGTCTATGGCTGTTTTTCTGTAAAGCAATTTTATTTCACTAACAGGAAACACTAGATTCTATTCCTAGAGATTATGTGGAGAAATGCTTGCCATTCTGAGCATTTAAACATTTCAAGCATTGAAAGATGCTCAAGTTCCTTTGGAATAGGCTCCAAGGGCTCTTAAAATGGCTAGTCTTCAGCCTCCCTTTCATTCTAACAAGAAACATTTGCTTTGCTGAAGGCCCCTTTGCTTAGGTGTAATGTATGACAGATAGGTAGGGGAGAAGCAAAGGAATAGAGGGATCAGAGACAAAAATAAACCTGAAGGGAAAAGATTAGGCAGATTTTTATTTTATTGCAGCTATTTGTAGTCTAGGATTTAAAAATTAGAATGAGAGCTCCACATTTTCCATCCTTATATTAACTAAGCTAGGATACGCAGATATCTTTCAATAGCATTTCAGGTTGCAGTGAGCAAGTGTAGGAGTGACCTTAATTCCTGTGATGGTTTATCCATCCTTAGTTCCAGAGAAATCAAGAGAATTAAAGAATTCTCTTAATCCTAGAATTCCCATTAAATTCTTCATATATCTTCTCAAAAGTGAGTTTAATTAGTTGCGGTGAAGCATACATTCAGGTAAGTGCATACAATTGTAGCCTAATTAAACCCCTCCCTGGAAAATAACTACAAGTTGTGTTAGCAGACAGTACAACTCTTTTCCCATAATTTAGCTGACTCATGTCCATAGGGCAAAGCTTCCAGATTATAGAAGTTCTCTCTTTTCCTAACATATGCACAAAGGCACACACCAAGCAGCTGTAAGATAACAAATTCAACATGTGTAGCTTTCCTCCAAATGACTAAAGCATCTGTCTATCCCAGATCCGTAGATAAAAATGCCAAATCGAGTCTAAACATCTGGCTTGACTGTGCTACCAGCCATAATAAAGTAACTATTAAACTTGTATGCCAGAGTCTCCAAAGACCCTGGGTGGCTTTGCAACAAACTCCTGTGGAAAAGCTATGCCTCCTCTGGTTGGAAGGGGATTGAGGAAGGGGGCAAAGCCAAAACCTCTACCGGGCAGCAAAAGAGGCGCATCTCTGCTTTTGTGCAGCTGCCTCATACACACACACACACTTAGCAGAAGTCGCAAAGCGGTGCGCCTCAGGCTTTGACTGTTTTTCTGGTACTCGCTTAGCAGCGGAACACCCGGTTCCCTTTTTTCTATGTGTGACAGAGAGAGAGAGAGAGAGAGAGAGAGAGAGAGAGAGAGAGAGAGAATTCCTTTCGCCATCCCAAGCAGAGCGACGCAACGTGCGCAGCGAACTCCGCGGTCTCCCTCCGTCCCTCCTCCTCCTCCCGCCCCGCCTCCTGCCCATGTGCAAGCCGCGGAGCTGATGTCATCGCTTGGGCTGCCGGAATGTGTGTCAGTGGGGCAAGCCTTTGATTCTGTCACATGCAGGCTACACATGAGCCAGCCGCGGAGGTACGCCAGATCCTAACGCTTCCCCTCTCCCCGCCGCCACCGCTCCTTCCTTGGCTAGAAAACAAGAGCGAGCGGCTAATCCTGGAGTTGAACAAGCAAGCGAGGAGGGGGGGGGAGAAAAAACAAAAAACCCCAGCCGCAGCGGGAGCGCTCAACCCACATAGCCTCGAATCGAGGGAACTGGGTTGGGAAGGGGGAGGGCTGGGCTCCAGCCTCTAGCCGAGCCTGGCTTTCAAAAAGCACGTGGAAGCCGCAGCCGAGGACACGACGCTGGGAGCGCAAACCATTTTCGCAGAGCGCGGCGGCTCCGGAGACAGCAAGCACGCGCGCGCGCTCTTCCTCTCCTATCTCTCTCTCTCTCTCTCTCTCTCTCTCTCTCACACACACACACACACACTGGCAGGAGAAGAGGGGGGACAGTGAACAAGGATTCCCTTACCGCGCCACAGCCGGCTTCCTACGGATCGCCTCAGTTCTAGTTTTTGGTTTTGTTTTGCTCATTTGGGAGAGCCCGCGCCTTCCCAGGAAAACAAGCAAGCAAGCAAGCCGACCCAACGCGCAACTAGTCTTCATTGACCTCCTCAAGCCGATTCCCTACCACCCCCCCCTCTCTATTTTTTTGCGGGGGGGCAACCGGAGAACCAGGTTTGCACTACTAGCGGGAGGACGGCCAAAAGAGAAGGGGAGAGCCAGCATGGATAACAACTCCGGTAAGCCTCTTGTTTCGTGCTGCAATTTTTTTATCCAGTTCTTTGCAAGCGGGTTGCTACGGCAGGCTCAAAGCGAGGGAGGAGAGGAAGTCGCCGAGAAGCTCGCGGCGGGGTTGGACGGTGTTTTGTATTTTCGTGCCATCACAGGCGTCTGTACTCTTTCTTCGCTTGTCCCCTATTCTGTGGCTCAGTACGCCGGAAGGAGCGCCTAAGTCTGGGTTTTAATTCATTTTCCTTTTCTAAAAAAAAAACAACAGCATTCGGGCAATGCATATTTTTTTTATTTTTGCCTTCTGTTTAGATTGTTGGTCTTGCTTGAGTGGCGGTCGTCTTTGGAAATGGGTAAAAAAAACAGCTTTTGCTGTGGATTGGGGGGGGGGGGGGGGGGGGGGGGGGGGGGGGGGGGGGGGGGGGG
>JANHFO010005403.1:60567-73286 GCA_032468095.1 Pareas carinatus
TGGCTGCAAGCGCGCGAATTCAGAGCGCTGCAGTTTGCAGCCCGCCCAATTTCTCTGCACCCCACTCAATCAGGTAAGGAGCCTCGGGGGAGGGGTGTTATTTGGGGGCGGGGTGGGCGATCTACTGTGCTTCCCTGAAAGTAAGGCATTCGAGGTCTTATTTTCGGGGGATGCCTTATATTCCAGCAAGAGGCAAAAATGTTAGTAGGTCTTATTTTCAGAGGATGTCTTATTTTGGGGGAAACACAGTAATTTTTAAAATATGCTTTCATTTAAAACTATTTTGAGCTATAGAATAGACCTGTCAGTGCCTTCGCTTGTTCAGACTCTTGTATTTAAACGTAGAGCTGGAATCAGAAGAATGCCACATAATTTAAGCAGTGGATCAATGCTGCACTGAGATGGAAAATGAAATCTTAAGAATAATTAACATTATTCTTCATTGAAAGAAGAAACAAGATTTGACCTTTACTTTTCAATTTATTTTTTATGTAATTAGGCTAACTAAAGACTTTTTCTCCTTTCCTAGATAATTCTGTATGGTGATTTGCCAAAAAGTAAAGAGAATGTGGTGTATATATCAAATCATCAAAGTACAGGTTTGTATATTGCTAGTTTCTCTATAAGGCATTGTATGTAATGTTAATAATTATAATGAATGAAATAGAACTACAGCAGACCTCCCTTGAAAACTATAATTGAGACTTGAGTTTTGCATGTTGAGATGAGATGCCCATGTGACTGCTTCACTTTCAACCGCAATCCCATCATTTCCTGTTTCAGTCATTAAAGAATCTCACGGATTGTTAGGTGAGTGACGTGCGTCCTCCACTCTCCCAGCAGGAAATTCCTTCACAGCGCCCGTCTTGTAAACTTGCAACGAGTAAAATAAAATCCATCAAAAAAAGCGGGAACTGATCTCTCCCCCCCCCCCTCTATGGCAGAAAGAGAAAGATGAGCAAGGGTCTCAAGGATGGATTGAAACTCAGGTCTCCAGGGTCTGAAGGAACCTTGTTCTGCTTAGACCATGGGGGGGGGGAAGAGAGATCGGGTGTGCGCTCTCTCCGTTTCCTCTTCTACCCACATTCTTAGCACCCAGATGTCCCGCGGTGAGAAACCATGCACTCAAATGGCCCTGTGGCCAGATGGCCGCATCCTGGTAGTTGCAGCCAGTCAGTGGTGCCGAATCAGGGTAGATCCCTCTGTTCTTGTGGAGGGGTTTGGGCTTCATATATTCTTGGATTTCAGCTGCTGAGGTTCAGGCAGACATCCTCCTCTCTGCAGATCACAGAAGGCATAAAACAGCACATTCAGCCCCCAGAGATGAGAGGGTGCCAAGCTGCAGCACTTGGCATGCTTCTTGCCTGCTTCCCCATTGACTTTCTTGTGGAGGCTGACAGAAAAGATTGCAAGTGGTGGTCACATGATCCCAGGGTGCTTGACAGCCAGTCATAAGGTTGTGCAGGTTGCCAAGTAACCAGGTTGTGATCACATGATCACCTTTTCTAAGGCCTTGTAATTTCAAGCAGTCATTAAGTGAGAACTGTATGTAGAACTAACATGCAGATTAAAATGTCCACAATTGAATATTTGGTTTACATACTAATTTACTCCATGTGTGTAAGATATGGTAGAAGCCTGGTTTAAAAGGACGGGTTTTCTACATACAGTGAAGGTTTTAAAATTCTTCTTGGCAAGTTCAGGCTCGTACCTTCCCTGAGAACTTTTGGTGCTATTGCAAGATGAGATACCTGATTTTCTCCAGTTTCTCCCTGCTCTTTGTAATTTCCTGTCTTTATTGAAAAATTCCTTTAAAAGGTGAGGACTCCGTAGATGACATGTAAAATGGATTAAACAAATGCAGGAGTCAGATAAGAGAGATAAGTTTAGTTGCCATCTTCTGAGAGTAGAAGCACGTCTACTACTATAAAACTACTGTTGGATTTTGTCACAAAAGTTTTATACTCACAAGTTCTTTTTTTTCTCTAATTCAGCTTTTAAAAGCACAATTTGTGAAATGACAGTTTATAACAGTGATGGCTAATCTTTTAGACACCGAGTGCCCGGACGAGTGACGGCTAGTGAATCGTGGCTCGTGACATCATCACCTGACACTGCCGCTCTCTTTCTGAGCTTGCACGTGGCCTGGCGTCACTACTCCTTTCTGGGCATGCTAAGCTCTGGGGCAATGCCAGGACAACTTGGCTCATGTGCCAGCAGAGAGGGGTCTACATGCCCACTGTAGCACGCATGCCATAGATTTGCCATCACTGGTCTATATATACCTTGTCCAAATGAATTAGTAGTCTTAGTAAAGTGGATTAAATAGCATATTCATTTAAAACTTTTCTTTTGAAAATTAAGAAATGGAGAACAAAAAGTTGAAAGACTAAAAAGAGAAGTAATGGGATTGTGGAAAGAGCTTATTTTACTTTGTAACTGAAAAAATTAATTCCTGATCTTTAGCAGCATTTGTTTTTCATGAAAGAGAACAGCCATTGCGTTTGCCAAGGATGTATTATGTTTATAAATATTTGTGTTCTGGATTTGCAGTTGATTGGATTATAGCAGATATGTTGGCCATCAGGCAAAATGCTCTCGGGCATATTCGATATGTTTTGAAAGATGGATTAAAATGGCTTCCTTTATACGGGTGGTATTTTTCTCAGGTAAATCTTAATTCTGTTTCTGTATTTATTTGTTCATCATATTTCTATAGCTGCCCATCTCACAGAAAAGTGACTATAGGTGACGTACAACAAAATTATATTTATTAATAGCAAGCTAGTTGAGAAAAAAATGTTTAAAAGAATGCAGCTCTTTATTTATCACGTAGCCACCCATCTCACAGAAAATTTTGTAGTAATGTAAAGTAGCTAGATGTTACTGCTTATTTTTGATACAATTGATTCTGAAAATATTTGGAAGTAAATCCCATTAGTTTCAATAAACTATCATTTCCAGTAAAGGATCTCTGACATCCTTTGTTACTGAAGCATAGAGCATAAGAACTATAAATATATCATATAGTAATTCTTTCTTAACAATGACTTATTGCATATTTTGAAGGAAAAGAAATAAAAGACCATTTTACTTATCAAGTTAATTGGTTTTGTTTATATGCTTCAAAAGAAATGTATTTCAAACTGATTCAGTGCTATTCTCAATCGTAAATTTCTCCCTTACTAATTCACCCTGGTGTTATTTGAAATTCACCTTAATGTGAATATTTTTGCCATTATAAATGGCTAAAGTTGCTACAATACTTTCATTGTGCTGCAAGCGACTATCTGAAGAATGCTAAATATTTCAATCCTAATTAGATTTACTTTGATTTAAAAATAAGCCCTATAGCATTCATTATAGCCAGGCAAGTTGACATCATTTAGAGCCACTGAACTAAACACATTTAGGATTCCCATGTAATATATCTATCTAAATGTTAACATTTATTGTATTAATGCCAGTGTCTGACACAGGTAATGAATGCCTTGTCACTACCCTACATTGTATTGTCTAGATAAGTATTTAAAATTTGGCTGGAGCCTCACATTTGAGGCAAAAGAAATAGGTTGATTCTGGACCTCTGGATTTTTCACTGCTAAATACATAGCCTTAATACTTTGGAATGTTGGCATACTCATAGCACATATTCCCACACTTAGAGAAGCTTACTTTTGTCTACCATCCATATAGAATCAACTTCTTTGGGTTAAAAACTACATTTTTTCTGTTTCCTATTTTTTTGAATAAAATTATTGTAAAATAAAAGCAAAATAGTCTGCATTTTCCTAACGTTGCAAAAGCAAATTTAAGAGCATAGAAAATTGCTTACCCTATAGCAAGTAAAATGCTGGTACATTAATTTTTTTAAAATCTGGAATATCAAAATACTGTTTTAAGAATCATTTAGGGTTATAAACATATTCAATTTGTTTATACACTAGCATGGCGGAGTATATGTGAAACGAAGCGCCAGATTTAATGAAAAGAAAATGAGGAACAAGTTACATATCCAGATGAAAACAAAAACTCCAGTAAGCTTCTTTATTTCCACTTTGTACAGTATATAAGTTTCTCCCCTTTCCCTCCCTCCCTCTGCATGTGTCTGTGTGTGTATGCAAGCATAGATTTGTGCTATCAAGCAGTTATCTTGGTTTGGTTTGGTTTGATAAACATCTGTACCTTCCAGGAAAAGGCCTGGTATTAGGATGCAAAACTGTTTATACAGAAAGATTAAGCTGAAGAAACTCATTTTTAAAAAGATTCTGATAATTCTGTTGAGCAGTCATATATACCTCTTTTAAGCAACACTAAACAACAGGATAGGCAATCCTTGACTCACAACGACAATTGAGAGCAAAATTTTGGCTGCTAAATGATGCAGTCTTTAAACAGGTCATCCCCAGACCAGACCAAATTTTACTGTCGTTAAGCGAATCGCATGACCCATTATGTGAATAACATGGTTAAGCAAATCCATCTCCCCGTTTGTAGCAAATCACAAGATGCTGCAAAGAGAATAAATGTGAGCCCAGTTGCCAGGTGCCCAAATTGTGATCATGTGACTTTGAAGTCAGTATGCTGATTGCAACTTCAGGGATGGTCTGTAAGTCACTTTTCTTGAGGTAGTTGTAACTTTGAACCATCATTAAACAGTTGTAAGTCAAGGGCCACCTATAATGGCAACATAATAATATAAATGTATATTCATAAAAAGTTAACTTAATGACTAATGCAAAGTTTTATTTATTAAACAGCAAAGAGAATAAGAATGACATTAAAGAAACAAAAAGAAAAGTAGTTTTGATTGAGTCTTATTATCCAAATAATTCATTATGAGATGATAATGTTAAATGAATCAAGTTTTGCTTTAGTGCAGGAATTCTGGGCGGGTTCTGCATTCCTTCACAAATTACATTTGTGAGAACTGATAGAAGCACAAAGTAATTGTGTTATTATGCAGGGTTGGAAGAAAAATGAGACTTTTGCCTAGAGTGACCTCATTGAAGCTCAGTCTTACAACTTCTTGTCATTCAGGTCTCAGTATTAAGGCTGAATTGTTTAACGTAATAAAACTGTTTGTACACACGCGCACACACACTTATATATATTTAATTCCACAGATGTACCTTGTGATTTTTCCAGAAGGAACACGTTACAATCCAGAGCTGCCCAAAGTCATTGCAGATAGTCAGTCATTTGCTGATAAGGAAGGTAAGAGAAACAAACTGGATTTGAGATGAAAAGACCAGCATGACAGACTTCCATTTCTTTAAACGTAGTTTTCTTCTACTTTACTACTATAAAGCAGTTCTGAAGATAAAATGAAACAAATGTTCTACTTGAAATCCACCATCATGTGGCAAACAACAAACAGTTAGAGCCAGGATTTTTAGAGGTAGTCGGATCTACCAATCTTCCTAAATGCTTTTAAACCCCCAGCTTACAATAGGGGTAGTGCAGTTGCTCTAATTCTGATAGCATTGATCCATGGCATTGTCTGTTTCTGTCAAGCTGAAACCAGCTACCATGTTTTCTGTAGCACTATGACTTTGTATAGTGTAGCCCTCCCTTCTCCTCTACTGCCAAGCCATAAAGGTTGGAGACAGCTGGCCTAGCTTGTTTTCATGCCTAAGGCGGGCTAGTAATTACCATCTAATTTCTAGGTCAGCACCATTACAAAATAAGCCAATATTGATAATGAACATAGTACCAGAATAAGCTGCCCTACATCTCTTAAACTGGCCTTTTAGTAATGCCTTAGGATGTTCCTACTTCATTGCACATTAAAAGATAGAAGAACCTGATTCTGTGTCTACTTTTCCTCTGGTGTTGCGGGCAGGACCTCCACGTGTGAGGCAATGTAATCTTTATTATTTCTGGTCATAATTGCTTCCGTACATCCACATAGTTGGAAGAAGCACAGCCTGCCTTGTGGAATCATCAAGTGCTGGGATATGAAAATAAAAATCAGGTTTTCCATATCCAGGCTTTGTATCTTCCTCAATTTTGTTTATGCAAGTTAATGAAAAGAAGGAAAGCGGGAGAGACAAAACTATTTGAAAATCATGGTGGTATTGGAAAGTATGAATTACTTGTTATTTACGAAAATTGAAATGCAATCTGGAAATACTTCCTTCCACTTTCCCACCCTTCAATTTGCTGACTGCTAGTGTGGTCCGCTGTTGAAGGTGAGGCTTGGCAGTCTGGTAGAAACGCTATGCTCAGACCACAGCTTGGTCCCAAACAGCTAACTACAAAGGTTTCAATGAAAAGTATGTTGTGGGCATGCATATGTCTATCCCAAATCTCTTCCTCTATAGCTTTTTCATATAATAAGCTTGTAATGCTCTGACCCCATAGGCCTGTAGCAAGCTGTTCACAAATGGCAACAGCAGAAATAACAATAGAGATGAGAGCAGGGCTGGGGACAATGATTCTTTTCCTAACCTCAGCTTCTGCTAAAGCTGGAAACAATGCGGGGGCCCCAGGAAACCCTACCCACTGAATTTTGAAAGATACAACTGCCCAAAAGCGGTGATGTGGTTTGCTATTATTTTGAAATAGAAAGCCCACAAATATGCATAATAAGATTATCACCTAAGATCACAGTATTATCATTTTAAAAGGGGAGGGAGGAATTGCATCACACTGATTTAGAAAATCCGGGCCCTGCCCAGATAGTTCGTGTGGTCTTCCCAACTTTATCTGCCCTTCTGTTGTACCTCGCCATATAAAAATTTACATTCTCTGTAGAAAGACTTGTCTCGAACAATTCAAAGGAGAAAACCGGTTTGTATTCCAATAAAGCCTGATGTTTTAGCCCCACACAGTGAAACACTGAACATTTAAAAGGCATTAAATATTATAAACTGGCTAGAGTCATTCATAAGAAGCGTGATCAGGAGCACTCTGTCCAGCAGAACAAATGATAAATAGTTCCCAATTCAGCAGATATTCCATTTAAATATAACTAATCCTACTGATCCCATAGGACTCTTATATTAAGATTAAACTTACATAAGATGCTGGTGCATTTTGTCAAACTGAGTTGTATATTGTCTGGGTTTTAAGAGGCAGATGATTTAGAAGTAAGACCGTGTGGTGAAATGCGTTACTGTGTATTTGCCAGGCCAGAAACACATAAATTACTTTGAATGCTGTATAGGAAAATTGAGATAGAATCCTGATTTTCATTTTGGTCCATTGGCTGCAGCAAAAGAATGTTCACATGCAAACTGTTTTCTTTTGACATCTCATGCATAAACTTATAGCCAGGACCATATTCTCTGGGGAAAATATGTTCAGGGCAGGCATGGGACTTAGTATCTAGCAGTATTATAACTAAATTAATTTTGTTGGAAGCAGCATCCTCTACAAGCTACTATGTTGTACAATATTCTATATAACTCTACCGCAAGACAAAGTTACCCATGAAAACCATGCAATTATCTCCATATCTCCTTTCATTTAGCATATATGTGAATTGCTTAATACAGTTCTTCATATTATATAAAAATCCATTAGCTGATCCCTAATGTCAGGCCGGAGCAGAAACATACTTCTGACAAATTCAGATGCGGTAGCAAACATTAGATATCCCCTTAGCTAATCCTCTAAATGTTTGACTATCTACAACAGATGTTAGTAACCAAGCTGATCTTGGCTGATCTCAGAAAGCTAAGCAGGGTCAAGGGTGGTTAAGTGCTTGGGTGGGAGACTATCAGGAAGTGCAGTCGGAACTGGGAAGTCAAAAAAGTTTCATCCCTAAGCAGAATTGTAGTAGTCCCGTTCGAACAGCTAAAAACTTTGGAGAGTACCCAATTTGGCAATGAGTGAACTAAATTGACAAACAGATGTCTGTTGAAACTGGATCACATCTATTTTGATATATGCAATCTAAATTTCAAATTAGTAATGAATACTTGGCCTCTAGCCATTATTAAAAATGTCAACAAATATGAGTGCTCTGAAGAACCACAGACGGGGCTGAACTAAATTAGAATGTTCATTGCAGGAGAGAATAAAGGTATACTAATCGGTCGATTGGCCACTTGCAAAGAGAAGATGTAAATTATTTATATATCCTCGGGAGAAGATTCATAGCTCATTCTCCTGCCCTTCTGAATTAACAGATTCTTGGTGCAGTGTTTGGTGGTCTTGATAGTAAACACTCATTGTATGTTTATGTAACAGCCATTTCAGGCCTGGGAACTGCTGATTCCTGCCTTAATGATTCCTGATGCAAATTGCTTCTTAACCATCCTTCCCTTAGCAAATACATTTTTTCCCCAGATGGTTTAAGGACATTTGTTTAGAGATTCAGCCCAGAAAACACAGATCAGACACAAAACTTTCATAGCACAAAGCTTCTGTTCTCACTCGACAAGGAGCCAACTTACCTTAAAGTTTCTTCTTGAACAACAGAAGAAACACAAGAAAACAGAAGCAACAGAATCTCTTTTGCTCAACAATTATATCGTATGGGGAAAAATGACACTATAGGCAGAAGGAGTGGGGGAGAAAGTTAAACTGCTAAATATTGAGAAAATTGTCTGGTATTAAACATGTTTCATATTTCATATATAATTTCATATGGATACATTTGCACAAATGGCCTGGTTTTTAGTAAAACTTGGAATCATCATCATGATTAATATGGGCTATTATTGCTTAAACAAAAATATACTGTCATCAAAGTATGTAATATTAAGCCACAGAGCTGTTACTGATTTACAGTAACATAAAGAAATTTCCAGCAAGCAACATATTATAGTCTATTATACATCATCCTTGAACCATAACGTCTAACAGTTGATCCACAGGAATGCTGGATATATTTAGCATTTAAATTAGGGTTATTATATTAAATTGTACTCATGCTTGATCAACCAGAAGATTTCTTCTGATACCTTCCATTATTAAGTGGTATTATATTACGATAACATGAAAGAAACGTATTCTAAGTAAAAAGTTTCAGCTGTGAGTACCATAAACCGATTGTCTATGCATTGGCTCTATACAAATGTAATGGCAGCTGACTTCTCCATATGTGCTGTTTGTGGCTGGGCTCATGGCTTTGATTAGACTGAGGCTTGATGTTGTACTATAGTGTTCTGATGACACTGGTCTTTTACTGCTCTTCCACAGCTGAGCTGATTAATTTCTAGTTCAATTGCAGTGAAAGAGCACCTATTGCAAAAAGTGCTTTTCTGGAACAAGGCAGATTTTCTTTTTGATGACAGCTCTCATCTCATTCAACCACCCGAATCCTGCTCCATTCTGAAGTCAAGTCATCGCTGCCTCTTGCCATTATCCACTGCTCTTTTTAAACTTAAGGTTCCTCCTCTCTACTATAGTCATCATGATGACCAGCCACCAATGCATCACATTTTTGAAGCTATATAATCTCACACACACTGTGGAAAACAAATAGTGAGACTATGAGGAAGGAATGGGAATGAGAAGTTGACTTTGCAATCTTTTTCTGGTCATTGGAAAACACATGGGGAATACTGAGTGTTGGGCAGAAAACAATCAAGATGCTTGTGAACCAAATAGAAGCATGCTTTTCAGGATTCATGGGGAAGCTGATGGTTACGAATAGGTGATCTAATCAAGAAGGGTAAAGGCTTTAACCATCTGTGAGTTGTGGACTTTTTGGGACCTTCTTGAGGAATTGGTTTACTCAGCTGAAGGCTCATGGATGCAATTCTCAATGATCTTGGAAGCCACTTTATAGCTGATGACATAAGGAGTTCTCTCTAGCTCATTCTTGCATCAGCACCTTCATTCCTCAGGAGTAAAACGTGATATTAGGGTCCAATATGATAAACAACTTCCCTTGTATTTCTGATCTCTGGATTTCTCTGCATCTGCATTCATAATCATTGAGATAGTTCCATGTGACAAAGGAAGTCTTGGTGAAATAAAACAAAACTGCTGTAGTGTGAGAAGTCCAAGGGCAACAGCACTGAAAGCCACAGTAAAAGCATCAGAGAATTAGTGAAGGAACTGTTCAGTTCTTGAAATTAAATGATCTGAGATATCAGACTTCAAGTGAGTCCTTAACCAAACAGCCATAATTTAGGGACAATTCAGTTCATCCTAATAATGGTGTTTATTTTTTCTACATGCCTACAAGCATGCCATAACTCTCCTCAAACCATGGAAGCTTATTTCTAGGGCATTATTCCTTCCTGTCAGGTTATTTGAATCCTAGCTGACACTTCCAAAGAAGTAGCCCTAGCTTTCAGGGGAGCATCTCTATTCAAAATCTTTGGTTAGACAGGGATCTACTTCAAATGAAGCATTCTCTACTCTTCATAGATGTCTGTTGGCTTCAAGGTTAGCACATTCCATTCACAAATGGAATTCTTTTCTTCCCTAAGGCCCACGGTTGTGCATTGAGGATATCATACGCTTATGCAGCACCATCATTATGTTGAACATCTTGCTGGAGTGATATGTTCTTGCACATATTCTTCTCCCTACTATCACAATCAGTCAATATTGTATATTTACTGAACATACTCAGCCCCATAGGGACTTGGGTTTTCCTCTCCACCTGTAGCGTGTATGTGCGTATATACATACAAACCTAAGCAAATTTTCAGATTTCCTCTAAGCTTGTTGATATCTCCATTATCATTGGCTACATAAGGAATGGCATTTGGGGTACTGACATTAACATTTTCAGATGAAGCCTGCAAAAAGATTTCATGATGAATGCTTAAGTTCAAGCATTTTTTCCAAGAAATTGCATCATACACACCCACCCAGCTGCAAAGACTAAGTACTGTATTCTGTGTTGGATACATCATCTTCATCCACCAAATGGTTTCTTTCATGATATCAAAAGGAGGAAGAACCATCTGGTGCCTTCCTTCCTATCCCTATCCTGTTCACATTATGTCATAAAAAGATTAAGGATGGAATAACCAACCAAATACTTTGGGAAGGTCCATGTTAATGACCCACGGAATTGTTTCCAATGGCTATGGAAAGTTCTGTCCCTTTGGATGTGAATTCTTGCTTCAATTCATGTTCCCTACCTGGCTTTTGTCTGTCCTTTATCGTGTTTTGCCAATTAAATGTTTTGATATTACTGGTTGTTTAATCAGCATCAAGTTAGATCTTTGTTAGATGATCTGAGTGGTGCCTGTACTTGCTCTGATCCATTTATAGGCATTGTGTAGACATGTACAGCATGCTGATCAAACTGGAAATTACCTGCATTAATTTTCCAATATTATTGTAGCCATTAAACATGTTTAATGCTTATTTGAGTACTAGGGAAATTGCCTTTTCGGTTCCTTTTCATCCACTTTTAAGTCTATCTACAAGCTTTTATTTTTTTAAGAAAAGTAAGAATTTTAGGCAGCTTTTTGTGAGAAAATTGTGTGGAATGTTTAGTAAAAGGCAGGTGGAATTGATACAAGAAACTCTCAAGTGTAATTATCCTAAATCCCCCTAATTAAAGGAATGACCTGTCAGCAAATTATTTGACGCTTTGGGGAATACTTCAGACCTACTCCATTTATAGCGACAGTCCCTTTGCTCTTCTGAAGAAGCAGGCTCTGAGTATGTAAGTATTTGCTGCTGTTTGCAAGAAGAAGTTGTAGCAATGGGAGTTGTTAAAGTTGCAAGAGTTCCAGCGTAAACATCTTCTCCTAATATTCCATTCACCATAATCGTGGTTTTGTTACAATTACATCTAGTCTTTCCTTCAGAAGTTCAAGGTAGTATCTCTTTCCTCTGCGCTCCTTCCTCCTATTTTCCTCCACAACAACAACAGCCCTGTAAAGTAGACTGGGCTGAAAGGCAGTTTGAGTCCTAAAAACTGAGGTCCATGGTTGAGATGAGACGCTTATATCTGAGAGCCTTCCTGGCCTTTGCCCTGTATCACATAGTGACACTGAGACTACCCAGGGGAAGACACTACAAGTAGTCCTTGACTTACAGCCACAATTGAGCCCAACATTTATGTTGCTAAGTGAGACATGTGCTAAGTGAGCTATGCCCCATTTTGCAACTTTTCTTGCCACAGTTGTTAAGTGAATCACTGCAGCTGTTAAGTTAGTAACACCGTTAGGTGAAATCTGGTTTCCCCATTGACTTTGCTTGTCGGAAGCTCACAAAAGAAGATCTGTGACCCTGGGGATACCGCAATGGTTGTAAGCCTGAAAAACGGTCCTAACTCACTCGCCATTGTGATTTTGAACAGTCACTAAACAAACGTGTACATCGAGGACAACCTGTACGGTTTCCAGTTCTGGAAAAACATATTCTTAGCCAAGTCTGTGTTTGACACACAAGAAAATGCAGCACTATTTGGGCTTATCTGATTCTTCCAACCAAGACGGCAATTATTTCTTATCTCGCATGTTAGCCTGGCCCCTTGACCTGAGAATCTTTATTTGAAGAAGCGGAATGTAGCCCTCAAAACCCACTCTGCTTCATTTCCCAAAGAGCCTTTCCGTGGCACTGGATGGCACACCACACCACCATTTCATTCTATTTAGACAAACAACTGGAGAAAACTGAGTTGAGTTCAAGAAAGATTTTACCTGTAAGAACAAGGATAGAAAACTATAGCATAATTATAGTTATCAGTGCCATATAATTAGCAATAGCAGCAGCAGTTAGACTTATATACCGCTTCACAGTACTTTATAGCCCTCTCTAAGTGGTTTACAGAAATCAGCCTATTGCCC
>JANHFO010005408.1:57843-68671 GCA_032468095.1 Pareas carinatus
GTAGCAGACAGGGCATATACAGAATACAAAATCCTTTAGAAAACCTACAGTCAAATTTCCAGAAAACAAAGTTCCAAGCAGCATGCAGAAGTACCATCAGGGTATAGAAACAGAGTTTTCACATGCAAGAGTGCAGGGCACAACAGACAACGCTTCTGATCAATGCAGCAGTTGTTTTCCAAGATGGAGTGTTTACTAGCAATGACTCCTCCAGGGACAAGCAGTCATGATGGGAACACCCTTGCCTTGCAAGGAGTCATTAATCAGCCTTATGTGCCTTAGCACGGATTTAAATGGTTCTGTCTTGTTTGCCTGCTGTATTTCAATGCATTGTAGGCAAGCAATCAGTCACTTTTTATGTGCTATGGTCACCTTCCAAGCCATTTTTATTTACATATATGTGTCTATATACTTTGTATGTGTGTGTGTGTCTATATGTGATTGTTTTATTAATTTATGAGAATATCAGTCCATTCTTTAATTTGAAAAGTGAAAAATTGCCCCATTACAATAACATTTGATAATATAAAGCTGTGCAATATTAAGACAAATCAAAACATTGAATAGATTTCTGTGTTTTTTCTATTTTTCTTGCCATGTAAATTCATGGTGAGAAAGTAAATGAAATTGCTAATCTCATGCATTCCTTTAAAATATTATTGCTTACCTCATTGGGAAAAAAATGTCAACCACCCAATCTTCTTTAGTTAAAACAATACATTCAGTGATATATTACATCAATGTTCCTGGATACTTTATAATCAAAGAAGCTGTTATTTTTTCTTTTTAAAAGATAGAGTTCACAATGTATCAGCAATAAAAACATGGCTTGTTTGAAGTTAATAATATGGAATTAAGAATTAGTCAGTTAATTGGTTCCAGTCCAGTGTTTAACAAGATCAGATATAAGTATCCTAAACTTATGAAATTAGTTGAATAATTTCTGACAAAAATAGAGAGGGAAACCCACTGCTGCATACAAGTATGGCATAGGGACTACCACCTCAGATTCCTTACAGACTTATGAAGAATATCAAAAGGCTACAGCAACTGGTATGCTGTACAGATACTATAAAAGCCAACATCTTGATGCAACCCTTCAATACTCAATACCTGAAGATATAATTCAGACATTTTAGTCCTATTTTCTTCTGAGTGTGAGCAGAGTCACATTATATAGTCGGATTGTGCACACTTCAAAAATTATTTGGAAGAGACACTTAAGACTTCATGTGAGTGCAGAATGTCTGTCTTATTTATTAAAACAGCTTTTTTGCATTTTTTTCAGACATCTGTGTAAACAGGTTTTTTTTTAAAAAAAACCCCTGCTTTTAGGAGTCCTTTCATTAAGTTTAATGCAATGCTTAAGAGGAATTATTTAATGAGAGCAGAAAGCAGATGTGCTCAAGCAAATCCAAAGCAGTTCTTCTGAATTGTTTCAAAGCATGGACAACTTTAGTGAGCAACCAACCCCATCATTAATGAGTCCTGCCTGCAGTGCATGTATCTATATTAAAGAACTTTCAGCCTTCCATACAATCCACTACCTAAAGCATGAAGTTCAGGGCATGTTTCTAGACAGTCAGTCAGTCCTAACATATTCATTTTGACCTGTATTCCTCATTGTGTGTGTGTGTACTCCTTTGTAGTCCCTTCCTCTTCAATTTATTTATTTTTCTTTATTAAACTTATATGCTGTTCATCTTCCTATGGTGACTCTAGGAAGTTTACAAACATTCAGTAAAATATGAATAAATGAATACATTCAATAAGTGTCAATACAAACCATAAATTCCTCCTTAATAATTATCCCAGTGCCAGAGTAAACATTCCAAGGGTGGGGAAAAAAATCTTTAAGATTTGACCTTTAACCCAACATCCTTGTGACTTGAGTTCTAGAATCCTTTTGCACCATTTGGACCTTTCTTGCTAATTGGTGTCCTCTGATTCTGTAAAGCAAAGGAAAGCTGAAGTAAAATTGTTAGCACAGATGTGGTGGCACGGTTTTTCACTTGGCAATCACTTTGCTTAACTGCGTTGTCAATTCCAGCTACGGTCACAAAACAAAGGCTACCTATAATGTCCATGATCCCTCCATAATATAAAAATATTTGTTGTAACTGAAGTGGAAAATTATGAGAATGATGGAAATTAATCAAATTGCTAATTTTAATGTTATGTAAATTACATACATTACATTACTTTAAGATTTTGTATCAGCCTGGCCCTAGATTTTTTGAGAGTGATCCCTTCCATGGTACAACTTAATTCAGTGTTTCTGGGATTAAAATGGCAGTTGTCTTAACAAGGACTTCTACAAATAAGATCAGCAGTAAAGATAGTGATCTTGAAACACATAAAAATGGATTGGGCTCCATCCATCTTGGCTTTTTTATGTTTTGTTTTTTCCATCTCCTCTGAGGCCACCTCTCTGCCCTGATATCAGATCCTTCCCTAGCTGGGGAATCTAGCTTGGCTGTTCTCCTCCAAATGTTCAGATGATCATCTCAGCATTAATTAAATCATATGACTTTCACATCAGGAAAGGTCATGCCTGCCTCTGTGTCACATATAAATATTTGCCTTTATACCCTTCTCCTTGTAGATGGATCTGCATTATACCAGCAGAGAAACTTACCATCACATTTTCCCAAACAAAAAAATGCAAAGCAATGAAATGTCAGTTGACAAGTTATTTTTTAAACAGAAGCAACCCTTTACATGTACAAATATCAAGATATTGTCTCACACTGTCCTCCCACATTCTTGGCAGCTTGTAGATGCTCAGTTTCTCGTATTAGTTACACTTGAGTTGCAGAGAAAATGTAAGGTTTTTTGAACCTATTGATCTGCAGACCTTCTGAAATTAAACTGCCAGGTATCACTGTGTGCATGGTAAGTTATTGATTTTCTTCCAAATGCCTTGGAGAAAATGAGAGAAAGTAAGGAAGGGTGTGACAGAAGCAGCTTAGTTTCATTGGGATGATAACTTTATTATACAACAAAAATCTCAGCTAATTTATTGTCTTCAGTTATAACCGCACATATTTAAAATACATTTAAGGAAATCTGATTTTAAGAGGCAGAAAGTTATAAACACCCAACATGCAATTTAAAATAAACAAACAAAAATAAATGGGTGGGTAGAAGTAGTGTTAGATTACATTCTTGTGATCATTCTCACCTACTTTTCTTCCCATTCTGTTATTTGAGTATTTAATTTTAAGCAATTCAACAGCATTGCGATTTTTTGATGCATTTTTCCTCTCCAAAATAAAATTTTCAAATCTCATTTTGTTATCAGATCTGTGTGTTCTGATGCATTTGGATCTGTCTGTCTATATATCTATCCATCTAGCTATGTTTGCTTGCAGATAATGAAAGAAGGCTGAAACAGGACAAGATTTGCTAGGAGTAGCAAATATGAAATTGCCACTGGACTCACAGTATATAGCAAGATACTGGATTGCTGTCTTACATAATTCAGTTTTTTAGTGATTTGCTCCTGAATCTCATGCAACTGATCTATAGATGTCAGCCTTTCCTACATATAAATTCTAGTTCCTTGGTGTAGGTACTAAGTAGCAGATTGCAAAAACTAAAGGGAGGTCACGAGCTATGACAATGAATGAATTAAAGATCAAGATTCATTAAAAAAATGAAAGGTTTTCTGGGAGCCATTTATGGACTTTTGAGAATACCAGGGTGGAATTGTTAATGATTGATGGATTTATGTATGGATAAGATGGGTTATGAGAAGGAAAGATACTTACATATAACTTTATAAGGGGTGAAGAATTATTAAGTTTGTTTGCACTTATGATGAAGATCAGAAGTCGTTTCTTCAAAAAAAGTCCTTATTGTTTCCTCTTTCTTCCATTTTCTTCTCTTCTCTTCTCTTCTCTTCTCTTCTTCTTTTTCTCCTTCCTTGCATTTATTCTTCTTTTTCCTTTTTGGAGTTTAATTTGTTTCATCTTATGTTGTTTATAAAAAATATTTTAAAATGCTCACTCAGTATGCGCTCAATACACATTTCCCATTTCCCAGTCAATAGTTGACCTCATATTTTGTTTTACTACACAGACCACTTAAGTATCCCTTCTTTACTGCATTAAACTTACTCTTATTTTCCTGCTGACATAGACAACATCTGCTACAGAACCATTTCAGCTTCTTCTGACAAGTATTAATTCCTCAAAACAGATCACTTTTCCTAGCTTTCTCTCAATTTCCCAATTTTTAGTAAATATTCACTCAAGATGCAACATTCATTAACTTGCTCTAGTTTTTCACCATTTTTGTTTATTATGCCTATTCAGATAAGTTTATAATGCTGAATTCTCTACCTTCTATACAGGAAGCTAAAGAATCAGAGTCAGTGATTGCAACTGCTGGTTCTGAGAACTAAGAGATCAGACGCTGATGTTAGGAAAGTACTAAGCCCTTAATTATACTACAAGTGTAGCTTGACAAGAAGAGCAGATATAACCATACTTACTAGTCCAAGCTAGGAACTCTTGGCTGTATCAGAACATCCTTCCACTGCTGGAAAGGGAATGGAAGGACTAGATGCCACTAGCCCAGTGTGGCCAGCAGGAAGTAGCCTTCTCACCACCGCCAAGTCCCTGCTGCCAACTCAGTGCTATCATTTCTCCATGGGACATTTCAACACCCGAAAGCTGCTGCGGGGTAACTCGCTGTGGAGAATAACTTCATGCAGGCACTTCATGGAGAGCCAGGTGAGTGAGCGGGCTGTCAGATGGAAGTTTAAGATGTTTAGGCACATATCCTTTGCTGTATCATCCTTGCAAGCCTTGCCTGCATCAAGTTACCCCCCATAGCAAGTTACCCGCAGCAACGTTCAGGTGTTGAAATGTCTTGCAGAGACATTGATTACATCACAGCAGCACTGAGTTGTGGCAGAGCCCTGACAGTGGTGAGCAGGCTACCCCCTGCTGGTCACACTGGGTTAGTGGCATTGAGTCATCATAGACTCTGCAGGAAACAACTGTCCTGATTCCCAACTGATTTTCTGTAGCTTTCAGTCCTTTGTGCCTCAAAGCATATTTTGGATTGTCTTTTGTGGATATCTGATATCCTGATTCTAGACTATTCTTGGATAACCCAACTTTTTCTGTCTCCAATCTCTTTGAGTGAGTAACCTTATACTACTGACAGATGGCAAGATCTTTGTCCTTTCTTTTTTCAAGTCTTTGTAGTTCTCTGTTGAATAATCGACTTCAATCTCTGCCTTGAGCCCTTTTGTCCCAAGCTGATTAAGGTTCACACAGTTGTAACTGCCTTGCTTTTTATGGTGTTGGTCTCAAGCTTTATAAGACATATATTTTGCGATCCTCCACTTCACTCCATGTCAAATGCAACTATGTTGAAATATTTATTTTTATTTGGGTACTCTTTGCATTGTATTGTGCAGTCAATCTCACCTTAACTCACAGTCCATTTTCAGAAATGAAGAGGGAAAGGCTTGCAAAGAGAGTGAAGCTACCAAGAAACTAGAGAAGAACTTTTAAAATAATAATACTTTTTCTGTGCTGAAGCACCAACGGTGGAATGTGTAGTCTCACTCTTGTACTTCTTAGAGGACGTATCTATTTTTCTACTAACTGATTCTTCCAGGTTAACGGCAACTGAATCCATTTAAATTTTTCCTATTTATAACCATTCTTTTGAGAGCCAATTTGGTGTAGTGATTAGGGCATCAGGCTAGAAGCAGGGAGACAGTGAGTTCTACTCTTACCTTAGACACAAGGCCAGCTGAATGACCCAGTCATTCTCTCTCAGCCTTAGGAAGAAAGAATGGCAAGCCACTTCTGAAATTGTGCCAAGAAAACTGCAAGGACTAGTCCAAGCAGTTGCCAGAAGTCAAAAATTGACTTGATGGCAACCCCACCAACCATCACCCAGTAAAACAAACTTCACATTGTTTCCTATCTGAAATAATATTGTCCAGTCCACAATGAATGGATGCAAAGGATTAGAGTCTAGCTCTTCTAGTTCGGAAAGGGCATCATACTGCAATGCTGTTTCATTTCTCTGGGGAAACAGCAAAATCAATTTGCAACTTACATCGGAAAATTATTTTGTCTAGACATCTAGGCACACACCACTCAATAAACATAACGTGCTTGCCACATCTGGTCAGTGTAGCCAAAAATGGCTTGCTGTTATCATTATTATATTTTTCTCCTTTTTCACTGTATATTCTTTCATTAAACTCGACAGATGTCGGAACAAGCAAATTGAATTGCCTTCCCCACCCCCTCAATTCCAAAAGCTTTATGAGACAGTGACAAGTGTAAGAGGGTGGCTATATTGATAACTGGCAAGTCTCTTTTCACTGGCTCTTAATTTCAGTTGTCAACACTTAGAGTGATATCTCTTCAGGTTTCTGCATAAGGCTATTATTTATTTCTATATCATTGAATATGTCGCCCATTTCCCATTTTAATTGGTAGTTCATTTGCAGTGCGGTTTGAACCAACTGCTGTGTTTAGGCTGGATGAAGCTGGAAATAAATGGAGCATCCATGTTTTAAATTATTCTCAACCTATTCTAAGAAGAAAGAAATGGCAGTAAAGTGCTTTTAAAAATCTTTGTGATGGGGGAGTAGATTGTTGGAAGTCAGTCCCAACCTAGGATTTTTTTAGAATAATTGGCTTAAGTTAGATTTCAAGTTGTTTTACAGGATATAATACATTCAGCTAATAGACATGCTGACAAAGGTCACTACCCTGGGAATAGAAAATTATGCTGTGCCAAACAGTTTGCTCCACCTTGAATATGTTTCATTTGTGAAGGTGAAGAATACAGAGCGAATGTAAAAAGGGGTGTATTAATTCTGTTTCAAATTCTTGTGGGAATGACCTTAATTGATGGATGGCAGATGACTCTTTTTCCTTAAAAAAAAGAGAAGCCCTTCACTTATTTTCAACAAATGAGCACACAGTGTTTAATGGCCAGGAGATCAGTATTTTAAAAAGGAAACAGGAAGAAAATGGAGTGCTCTTGTTATATTGTACATACTGTATGTGCAGGCATTTTTTTGGAAAAAGACAATAAAATCAAAACTTCTCCAAATGATGGACTTTATTGACCAGGCATTATTAGCAAAAAAATTGCTGGTGTTTGCTTGTATTAAAAGAGGTTCTAATTACACAGCATGTTATTCTTTCCCAGTTCATGTTTTGTTCTTTGTACTGTCTTTGACCAAAATAAATTTTGAACTGGAACCATTTAAATTTATGGTTTACCAAAATGTCTGTGGTGATTTGTATATTCCTCCTGTTCCTCCCATTTAACTGAGTTTATTTGGTCTTTAAAATAAATCAACCAATTAATCAACATTAAAGAGAAGAATGCAAGGTTGTCTTTTCACCCCTTATGTCACAACTGCACAAGTTTGTATTAAACTTCCCCACCCAAAACACCTGACTCCATTCTTCATTTACTTGTTAAAGAATTAGAATTATCTCACTTCCAAGACATTCAGTCATTGCTATGTATTTAAAACAGACATGTGAATTCTGATAATTCCCTGCCTGTTAGTTATGCATATTGTTTACTTCCAATCAAAATAAATATTATAATACTCAAAGTTCACATGTGACTTACAATGTAACTGGAATGAAAGAACTCCTCTTTTTCCTTCTCCCTTATTGACCACCCTGTCTCACCTCAATTACAGATATCTTCCTTCTTTCACCTTGGTTAAGCAAGGGATTAAGTAGGATCTGATCTGAAAGATTTTGCTATTGGTATCATTTGAATCTTAACAACACTATAATATAAGTTAAATCATTTTTCCATAAAAGGGGTCAATTAACCTAGCTCAATCATGAATTCTATTTTGAGATGTGGCTTGCCTCTCATGATTCTCAGTGCATAAATATACTAAATATACTTATTTAATTTGTTCAATTTTACATCAACTATCAACAAGACAGAGAAAAATCAATTTTGCATACTCCTGAAGACAGCAAGTTCTCCTCCTTCTTGCTCTTCTTCTTCTCCTTCCTCTATTAATCTAGCCCTTCTCTTTCTCTTTCTCTCTCCCCTTTCCTTTCTCTTCCTTCTTTCCCTCCCTTCTCTTTCTCTTTCCTTTTTCTTCCTTCTTCCTCTCCTTTCCCATTCCTACTTCCCTCTTCTTTCCCTCTTCTTTCCCTCTTCCTCTTTTCCTCCTTTTCATCTTCTTTCTCTTCCTCTCCTCTCCCTTCCCTTCTTCCTTTTTGTTTCCCTATCTCTTTCCACTCTCTCTTCTCCTTCTTCCTATCTTCCTTCTCCCTTCCCTTCTCTATTTAACATCCTTTTTCACAGCAAGCATCTAATCATTCCATTATTCACACATTTTATTTTCCCTTTATTCTTTTTTTTCTACAAATTTTGTGTGGTGTTAAAATTAAAGATATTTCATTTGGTTTACATGTAGAGGTGGCTATGAATGGATTTTGAACATTCCTTACTATCATACTTCAAGTTTGTAAGTATTTCATTAATATGGAAAACATAACGCAAGATCTAACCCTTTGCTAAATTCATTCCTTTACTAAATTTCAAAATATCTTATTTATTTATTTATTTTTAAATTTATATACCGCCCTACTCCCAAAGGACTCAGGGCGTTAAACAGCCTTGAAACACACAAATACTACAAATACAACTTTAAAACCAATTAAAATAATTAAATAATGGCTGACAAATTAAAACCCAATTTGGAATAAGTAAAAACCCAGTTAAAACCAATTAAAAAACCCACCCCAAGGAGACATATGGGAAATCAAGACAGCCTGGCCTGGATAAAAAGATGAGTCTTGAGAGCACACCGAAAGACCCGGACATCAGAGAAGTATGTATCTCCAGGGGGAGTTTGTTCCACAAGGTCAGTACTTCCACAGAGAAGGCTCTAACCCTGGGGGTCGCCAGCTGACATTGTCTGGACGACGACACCCTGATGAGGCCCTCTTTGTGGGAGAGGACTGGTCGGTGGGAGATATTGGTTGGTAATAGGCGTTCCTGCAGATACCTCGGTCCTAGACCATGGAGCACTTTGAAGATGGTAACCAACACCTTGAAATGCACCCGGAAGACCACAGGCAGCCTGTGCAATTTGCGCAGGAGGGGGGCCACATGAGCATGACCCCTGACCCCCATGATGGCCAGGGCAGCCTTCCATCGTTCACTTGATACGCCAGTTGCGTCCCTTTCTGGATCAGGACTCATTACGCACAGTCACTCAAGCGCTTGTTATTTCTCACCTGGATTACTGCAATGCTGTCTACATGGGGCTCCCCCTGAATTGCATCCGGAGGCTGCAGCTGGTTCAGAATGCGGTCACACGGGGGATTATGGGGGTCGCAGGATGTACTCATGTGACTCCCTCCTGCGCATTCACTTAATGTCTCCTTGAGGTTTAACTCTTTATAATACATTTCTTTTTTCTTCGGGTTCATTCTTTGGAAGTAGTGTTCTCTCTGCATTTTCCCTAGTTTCATGAAATGCTGTTTAGACCAATCGTTCCTTTTGTCTTTATAAGAAATTGTATTTTCCAGTTTTGTATCTTTTGTCCTTGCTTTCCTCAGTCTCCTATCCTTGTTGTTTGGTATTTTATTTCTTTTTCTATAGTTTACCCTCCAGTGAAGTCTTATTTTCACGATAACTTTTTATATTCAAGATTTTTTGTTGTTTATTTCTCTCCTTTATCATCTCTTCCTCTTCCTTCATTTCAAGCCAGTTGAGTATTAGTTGTTCAAAATTTCCTAATAGTTCTGTCATTCACATCATATTTGTCTCACTTTGGGAAATGTAATTTTCTAACCATCCTGTGTCACTCATTGTCGTCTCCATTCTGTCTTGATATTAGCAGTGATAGTCCAATCTAATAAATTAAATAAATAAATAGCTGACTTTAAAATTCAAATCCAAAAGTTTCTTCAATTATTTCTTGATATTTTCAGATCAATCAGCACTCCTAAAAGTAAACTTTAATCTTCTTTCAAAATAGTCATTTCTTCCTTACAGATTCATTTTCTCCCTCTCATAATTTCTCACCACTTTTTTCTATTTCTTGGAAATGTATTAATTATTCTTTTTACTAACTTTTTCCCCTTCCAGAAAGCATTGTGAAAGACTAAGTTCTTGCTCACCCTGTATGATCTGCTGCTGTTAAAATAGCTGTTTATATAGTTGCTTCCTGATGTTGCGTCCCCCAGTCCATGTCTTACTGCTGCCTGCATACTGCATACAGAGAGAGCTTTTCTTCCATTTGATCTAGGAGATGCTCACTACATTCGGGTCGACCACCGTCTGGCTCCAAATTCTGAGCAGAACTCCCTTTCTCCATCACACCCCATAGGATGACATCCAACCATTCTGGGTCTCCAAATCAAGAGAAAAAAAGGCTTTCAAGACCAGAACCCCAGTCTCTGCTGTCTTCCATGATAAGAACAGGAACAGGAAATATAATTCAGAAATGTTTCTTTTAAGTGGCTAGAAGCTCTAGACAGCCCACCTCTAATGGATTGAATCTGAATTAAACCAGTTATATTTAAATTCTATTAAAACCATTGGGAGAAGGTAAGGCTTAAGTCTCAACTGCTTTCAGTGCAAATAAAGTTCATTTAAAGGAGTCTGGATTCAAGACTGTATTTTGCTATCTAATCAATTTAGAGTTTGTCCACCAGGATTTAATTGTTTTATTTTAGTTTTAGTTTATTTAATATTTATATCCCACCCTTCTCCCCAAGGGGACTCAGGGCGGCTTACAGGCAACGATTAAAATACAAATACGATACAATACACGTTAAAAACAATT
>JANHFO010005409.1:29974-42679 GCA_032468095.1 Pareas carinatus
AGGTGCGGGGGGGGGACTTTTTCCTTTGTGTAAATAAAGTATTTTCTATCATGAACAGAGTTCCTGAAACTGGGAGGATGGAAAGGAACAAGATCTAAACATGCTACAATTGGCACACATGGGGCTATTGTACAATATTTATCCTATTTTGCATGGGCAAAAGAGAGATCGGGAATTATGATGAGATGTTAAGTGATTTCCAGAAGATTGACTGGCTGCAACTTAATGTTCCCACCCCACACTATGAAGCTGCATAAGAAAGTGGGGAAGGGTGTGGATGGAACCACAAGCAAAACACTGAAGTCCACTGCAGTTCAGAAAACAAATTCCTAGGCTTGGAATAAATATACATGGTTTTCCTAGGTTCTGCATTGTGTGGAAAACCTCCAAAGATTCTCAGGAAGCATCCTTACCTTCAACTGTCCTCGTCACTTGAAGGTGACAGAATATGGATAAATTTACCTTTCTACCTCTCTCTGCACACAGAGGCAACTAGCAGTAATAGCATCTGAACGCAAATACCCTATTATTTAAATCTGTGTCCATATCTGTGTTCACATTCATTGGTACGAGTCTGTTGATGGAACTCAAGATTAAAAACAAAACAGACTGGACAGGCCTGGCATGGACTAATTCCTGGATAACCTCCAACCCCCCCCTCTAAAAGCAGTAAAGTGTAAGGGGGCAAAAAAGAAGCAATTTCTGAAGGACGAGGCCTAGAATTCTGTGGGTGTTATACATCAGGTCGCAAAATGCTCTTTTCTATGACCCTTTCACTAAGGTGTGGGTTGTGTAGGAAACAATCCAGTAATTTTGGTTAGAAAGCAAAGTTCCCACCTTCTGGTGGACTGCATAAGTTGGGGAAGTCCTGGGTTTCAGCAACTAACATGCATACAAAATAAGGAAGAATTTTTCCCTTTGTGCAAGCAGATCTAAAACCATTCAGCAAAAGAAGCTGTCTATCTACCAAAGAATTTCCCTCCAAGCATAGAAGCAACACACACACACACACACACACACACGTTACCAATTCTCGGCACCCAGGTAGACCTTGGGGGGGCACCCATACCTTCTCAATCTCAAAGTCAAGATTGCCTTGGCACATTCATCCCCGGGCTCAAACAGAAAGAGCTTAATGCGGAGGAAGAGAGAGCCCCACACGGGACCTGGTCAGAAAGGCTCGGGGTCCTCGCAGACCTGGACATCTGAACTCCCCCAAAAAGGGCTCTGGAGCGAATCCCGGGGCTCTTGGGAGAACGCAGCTGTAAAGACACGCCATCCTTTGGCTGCAATCCTGGATCGCAGAGGGGGTGATGGGATCTCTCCGCCTCCTTCCCCCCGACCCCCCCCCGGGAGATCCAGTTCTTCATCCCGGGCTTGGCCGGCCGCTGCCCAGCTTACCCGTGCGGGGGTCAAAAGTGACCACGAACACCGCCACGATCTGGTCCTCCTCCACCTGCGCCGGGTCCTGCCTCCCGGGACCGGCCTCCAGCGGGCCCCCCTTGCCGCCGCCGCCGCCGCCGCTCCTCCACACCGAGGAGGAGAAGGAGGAGCGGCCGCCCCCCCAGCGGCCGGACTCCCGGGGGTCCGGCACGGAAACGGCCGGGCCCTCGGCCCAGAAGAGGAGCGGCGCGTCGTCGGCTTGCTCCACCATGGCCGGCCAGCTGCGGCGCGCGGGGGTGAAGGGCGGCGCTTGAGCAACCTCCGCGGCCGCTCGATCTCCGCCTCCCCCGTCACCGGCTGCCTGCGGGCTGGGTTCCCCCCGGCCGAGGCGCGGAGGAGGAACCGGCAGGCCTCGCTAGGAGGAGGACGAGGAGGAGGCGGAGGATCCCCGGCGCCCAGCTCCTTGGTGCGCGCGGGTGCGAGCCCGGGGGGATCTGGAAGGTGGAGCCCGAGCCCTCTGCATGGCTTGGTGGGAAGCCCGTCCGGGGGACCGGAGCCGGCTCTCGACTACGAGGCGCGGAGGGTCGCAGCGCTGGAAAGCGAGATCCTGCTCGAGCTTCGGGCCAGGAGGAAGTGGCACTTCTGCTAAAAACAGCGACTGCCACCCGCAGCACTTAAAGCCGCGCTCTCATTGAACGCCGGTCCTCTCAGTAGGATTGGAATTCGGATCAGTTCCCTGCCAAGTCCATTATCCGCTAAAGCCGCCGTTTTTCTAAAAAAAAGGGAAAAAAAGCCTGCAGGGGGGCTGCATTCATAAAAGCAAGAGGGGAAATGCTATTTCTGATTATTGCGGCGTTTACGTCTGGGATATGCGTTTCCTCGGAGGGGTGACCCAGATCTCGACTGCAAAATTTCCGACGACCACGAGAGGGGGCCCGAGGGACCTGCATGCAGAGTTTTGCGAGATTTTTAATCAAATCCATCGCTGACATGGTCGGCGCAGCATCTTGGAACGTGATTAACCCGTTTCGTGGAGTTTGCATAATAAGGATAAACTAACCACACAGCCTCGATTTTCATAACATCAGCGGCACGAAGCAATAATCAAAATTAAAATTAAACAGGCTTGACAAGGCAGCTGAACATAATGAAAGAGCAGTCTAAATTGGACTAAATGAACCAAAATGCAATCAGTTGGCTGGTTCACACTTTATACTAACCTAGGCTGGGCTTAAACATGGTTTATTGAATGATCTCTTCAACCAGGCTTGGGTTTACAGAGGAGTTTAAATTATAAATCATGCTTTACAAACCATTATGACTGAGTTCCACACAATTCACTAAAAGGACATTATGGTTGACACATAAGTGAGCAGGAATTTTAAGGATTACAGGCCTCTACTTATCATACAACTACTTGTTATGTAATATATTGGACAGCCCTATACTCATATACCACCTCATTCAAAATGATTCTGGTGATATATATGAATAATACCAACCATGAATATCCCTGTAAATTAAAACAGCTCACACAATACACATGCAGGGGGGGCTCCTTTGGGTAGCCTTATGATTAAGTAGGAAGGTGGCAAATACCAGACTATATTACATAGCATTCTCTTTATTGATATCTGCTTGGACAGAATTCCAGTGGGATTTACTTCCTAGGAGTTCAATGTGGTCAGGCATTAAATCCTAGGCACTAAATAGGTTTATTTGTATGTATCCTGCCTTTATTATTTTTACAAATAAAGCAGTGAACACATTCAACACATCCCTGTCTCCTAGTTTCCCTGTTATATTTAGAATTATAGGCCTGTGTATCTGAAAACAAGCCCTATTTAGCAAAGCAGCAACCTCATCAGCTGCAGGCTCCGTTGAATGGTCGAGTTTTACTTTTGGGCAAATGTGTAAGATTTGGCTCACACAGGTGAGAATTCAGCCTTCTGATGGAGGCATTTGTTAAACTTCAAAATAAGAGGTGTTGGTTTTTTTAAAAAATTGGTGATATGAAATCAGAGAAAAGTGGTTTGCAATACTGAAGGTTTACCTGTTTAGTTGGAATATTAAGTAAGCTCCCTTTTTTGCATGTTAATATTTTCATCACTGGCCTATCAATTTCCAAACTGAAGCAATAAGGCATATTTTTATTGTTTTTTTAAAATTATTTCTTTCCCACTTTTATTATTTTTACAAATAATTCAAGGCTGCAGACATATCCAACACAGCATCCTCCTCCTGTTTCCTCCACAATAACAACCCTGTAAGGTAATGTGGGTCGAGAGTGAGTGACTGGCCCAAGGGATAGCCAGCCAGTTTTCATGGCTAAGGCAGAACTAGAACTCTAGCCTGGTGCTTACCCACTAGACCAAACTGGCTCTCTTTTCTTTTTTTTCCTATCATCCTTCCAGTGTTTTTAATAAACAGTGAACACTGGTCACTGTATTTCAAACTTGGGAACTTGAAGCTGTGTGGACTTCAACTCCCAGGATTCTTCAACCTGCATGCTGGCTGAGGAATACTGAGAGTTGAAGTCCACATATCTTCAAGCTGCCAAGTTTGAAAAACTGTGATCACTGGTATATATTAGTCCTTTTAATGGCCATAGGTTTCATGTTTCAGAAGAGAATCTTTCCCAGATTTTACCTTAAAATTCCAAGGGCTGAATTACTTGCTAGATAGAAGGATCTAGCTGACTGGAGCTCATCTCAAAAACCTAAGCAGAGATGAACCTAGTTACAATTGGATCAGAGACCAAAGAATTGTTGGGCTATACATTGGAGTGGATAATAAAAGATATTTTGGAAGCAGGCAACAGCAAACTAGTTCCATATTGAAGGAGTCCCTTCTCCAGAGCCACAGTTCAGTGATTTGTGTTTGGTTTAAAGGCATCCTTACCCTGCCTCGGCTTATTTATTTATTTATTTAATTTATATCCCGCCCTTCTCCGGAAGGACTCAGGGCGGCTTAAGGTCCGTCAACTCATCTTGCTATAGTATATGATTCTGAATGACTCACAAAGCAATGCAAGTTTTTACAGGGTTACCTTAGAGAACACAGAGGATATGCAGGAAGTGATGTAAACTCCTCCAGCATAATCCATAAGGTCCAATGAGTGGTTTTAACAGGAAGTTCAAGGATAATTTTGAACAGATGCTACTGTGCTTTTAACTTGAGTTGCTGCAACTTCTATTGGGGTACTGAATACGTTTTTCAGCCATAAAAGGGTTGGCAACTTCTGTTGGGGTACTGAATAAGTTTTTCAGCCATAAAAGGGTTGGCAGTAAGGCAATATTTGCAAACTGGTTCAATGTTTTTGTATTTGCAGAAACTTTTTTCTTTTCTGACTGGGAGACTGTATAAAAGACATATGTCCAACCTTTCTTTATTTTACTTATAGATTAACTGGCTGACTTAAACCTTGTATGACTAGTGTTTGCCTCAAATGAGTGCATACCTTACCCCATTCGTGCTTACCCGAAAATGTGCTGCAGGCTATTGAATGGGGACTATTTCCTTTTTAACATGCACAGCAAGTTGGTTTAATTCGAATATTGTGCTATGATTTAACTGAAAAATAGTAGGCTGTTCTTATTTTAAAGGGCTATTTACCCTTCTAGATAATGTTCATTTTAATTTTGATATACATTATTTTTAAAATGGTGCTTTGTATATAAAGTTTGTCTCTGAACAGCTAGCAGTAGTTATCTGATTAGGAACAAATCAGGAGTTTATGTAGTACTATAAGGGCTAACCAAGTCCTTGAGAGAAAAGACTAAAAGCTTTTTAAAGAATTGGAATTGATTTGAACAAATTCATCATCTAGGATGCAAGCTTGGGATATCTGATTTCAGATTTATGATGGTTACCATACAGAGTTGATATCTTTATGTGAAATACTTTCTGGGTGAATTGAATTCACACATGTTAAATCTTAAAGTGGTTTGTGAATCTAACTTTGAAATCTGTGAGCCATTTTATTTAAATCCAGTTGCTTGGGGGTTTAATGAAATCATAGTTAAGCAAAGCATAATTTGATGTCTCAATCCAAACTATGATTTTGGTTGGATTTATCTATTGTCTAATCTATTAACACCATGCGTGAGCCATAATAAGCCTCTCTAAGCCACAATCAGTACACTAATTAAATTATGTCTTAGCGTGGTATGTCTTTCTGCCTTTTTTAGCGGCAATGGATAATTGGAACGACAGCAACAAACTCATACAGAGACTGGATTTTTCCAGATGTGGAGAAGACGATGAGTTGGAAGAGAGTAATAGCTTAAGAGTAGAAGATATGAAGTATGCCACTCCACAGAAAAATTGTGAGTTTCAGAACTGGAGGACAAATTCTCCTTTCCCGGTGACCCCTCAGAGACAATTGAATGATTGCTCTCCAGCACGCCCAGTTTCTTGGATCAATCCTATCAGGGAATGCAGGAGTTCTTTGAGAAAGAAAACTGTCCCTTTGGAAGATTATCCTGGAACTCCTTTGCATTATGTTACTTGGCAGAAGCTGCAACTGTGTGATACGCCGAATACTCCAAAGGTATGGTGATGATGACAATAATAATTCACAATCTGTTCTTTTGAGAATATCCAAGCCAACTACTGTAAGAGCATATTCTTAATCTTCAGTCTTTCATCATGCTTGGAAGTTAATATTGCTAATTGCTTCTGGATTTATGGTCTATAAAACATATCTGCTGTTTTAAGTAAAATTGGTCATGTCGGCTCAGGCTTTATGAGTCCCTTAGAAGTGAGGTCATATATTCCTCCCATCGGTGTTCAGCTTTGAATTGTTTGGTGAATCCCAAGCAGTGTGCCAGACATAATAAATAAGCTTCAAAAAGATGAACCTAAGCTTGCTCCTTGAAGAGCACCAAAGGCACATTGTGAGATTTTAATAAAATGATGTATTATTTATTAGAGCATGAATAATGCTTTATTGGACTCTACTGCATAACATATATATTTAATATATGTTTGTAATGAGCAGCATTCAGGTTATGCTAAACAAGCATAATTTACTCCTTGCTTACTCTTTGAGAATTGTAAAATGTGGCAATACACTTGGATTACAAACCTCCAACAATTGAAATAGAAAGCAGGTTGTATAATATAGTTTTTCGTGTTTGTGTGTGTATCTGCAAAGCCTCCCCTCAAATAAACAAGGGGTAAATCATGGTAATGCTCTTAAAAAAGAAACACAATGTTTTAATCCTTGAAAACATATAGTCTTCATGAAGGCGTCATTACCTCCCTGCTGAATTATGGAAAAGATAGTAAGGATAAACAGAACTATTGTGGATGTATCTACCATTCCATCATCAAGGATTCGTTGTATTACAGGCTATGACTACAATTGAGCCCAAAATTTAGGTTGCTAAGTGAGAAATTTGTTAAGTAAATTTTGCCCCATTTTACGACTTTTCTTGCCCCATTTGTTAAATGAATCACTGCAGTTGTTAAATTAGTAGGTGCTGGTTACCATCTTTAAAGCGCTCCATGGCTTTGGGCCTAGTTATCTACAGGACTGCCTGTTACCAGCTATTACTTCCCACCGGCCAGTACGCTCCCACAGAGAGGGCCTTATCAGGGTGCCGTGGGCCAGACAATGACGGCTGGTGATCCCCAGGGGGAGAGTCTTCTCTGTGGCGGCTCCAGCCCTGTGGAATGAACTCCAACCTGAGATACGTAGAATCCTGGACCTCCAGGTGTTTCGCCGGGCCCTTAAAACCCACCTATGTGCTCAGGTCGGGTTGTCCTAGTTTCCCCTTTTATTGAATTTGATTTTAATTAGACTATTTGGGTTTTTTTTAAGAAAAGTTTTAATTTTAAATTCTTAATAATCAGTCATTGTTTAATATTTTTAATTTGTTTTTTAATGTTTTGTATCGATGTATTTTATCTGGCTGTTCACTGCCCCGAGTCCTTCGGGAGAAGGGCGGTATATAAATTGATGAAATAAATAAATAAATAAATAAATAAATAAATAAATAAATAAATAAATAGCAACCCGGTTGTTAAGTAAGTTTGGTTCCCCCGTTGACTTTGCTTGTCAGAAGGTTGTAAAAGGGGATCACATGACCCCGGGACACTGCAACGGTCATAAATGTGAGTCAGTTGTCAAGCATCTCAATGTAAATCACATGACCATGGGGATGCTGCAATGCTCATAAGTCTGAAAAGTGGTCATGTCACTTTTTTCAATGCCGTTTCAACTTTGAACGGTCACAAAGGGAACCGTTGTACGTTGAGGACTACCTGTACTATATGTCCTCCTAAACCAAACATGGGCCAGTGTTTCCTAACCAGATGGTTGGGATTTAAGGCTGGGCAAAACTTCAAAGAGGTGATTTAATTGGAAACCTTAGACTTGTTCTGAGGTGTGGAAAGTAATGGTTGTGCTTGAAGTTGATTTCAGAATTGCCTGAAATTTCTCCCGATTTCCAAGCTTTGTTGGTTCTCAACTACAATTGCTCCACATGTAGACAAAGTTGAAAAGTGGGATGGCGTAATATGATATTGACATGAGTTATAATGAGTTTATCACATTCACAAACTCTGATAAGCATTCTCTTTCTGTTTTTCTTACAATTGCCGCTTTCTTTTTGTGGCCAGGTGAAAAGAAGAAACAATAAGTGCTGTATGGTCACTTTTCTGTCCCATTTTGGGGATTCAAAGGAAGTGGACAACCGTATGAAAACGATCCTGGTCTTCCACAGAGACTCCTTTGAAAATTGAAAGCTGCCTTATTATAAGCTAAAAGTTTACCCGCTTAGCTCAGTATTATCTAGTCTAGAACATTCTCTCCCAACTTGGTGCCCACAGGATGGGTGGGATTTCTGCTCTCAAAATCTCCTAACCAACATGGAGCTGGTCGCTATCACTTGTTTGGATTATTCGCACCACAGGACTATTATGAGGATAAGATGAGTGACAGGGAAGAGAAGATTCCTATGTGCTCCATGGTGAAAGGGGGAGGTTAAAATGTACATCTGTTTCGGAAGTGATGCTGGGCTAGGTCCCAATGCATTTTGGGAGCTCCAGTCTACCTATCATCATGAAAGCAATGGCTTTGTTTTTGTGGATGAATAGCTAAGGATCAAGAGAATATGTGCACCTTTATTCTCTGATTCTCTAACTATCAAGATGACTCAATGCAACACTGCAGATAGAGCTGTACTTCAAAGTGCCTCCTGACTTTTTGTCATCCAGGCTGAGATGTAGAGTCCCATTGGGATATAGAGTATGATCGTGGTCCATTATTTAATTCTGTTTTGCTTTCTTAAAATTTGAAATGGAACTATTCAAACATTCCACTTCATTTTTCTGCTAATTTGGATGGATGTCTAAAGACTGCATGAGCATCTAGGGGATTGATTGAGGCTTTGCTGTCAGAAATAACTTACTGATGAAATAACAAAGATAAGCAATGAAGCATTCTTCTTTCCTTGATTTCTAAAACCGTATAACTGACAAAGACACTGCTTAACAGGAAACTGAGGTTCATAGTTTTCTGACTGCAGTTAAAGGAGAGCCCTCCAGAATGGCTCAAAGCTTAATTCATAGATTGGATGGATTTCAGCCATGCATTCCTGAGTGTTCCAGATTAACTTTGAACCAGTTTATTAAAAAGTTTCTTGTGTTGTGGAGCATACTACATTTCTCAAATACAGTAGAGGATTTCATGTATTGATATTGAGATTAGGTCTTTCTCCCTATAAGTTGAGCATTTGTAAAATCCTGATGCTATAGAGGTTTTCCCATGGGCAATTTTTTTTTTTTATGCTCTAGAGTCTCTTAAGTAAGACAGCTTTCCCTTCACCTGTGGGAAAATTTCCCTCCAAAGGGATGAGGAACTTGCGATTCACTTCCTGTCCAGAGGAGGCCTCCTCAGCTTCTTTGGTTAACATTAATCCATTTACACCTGAATCGTATCGACAGATGGTCTTCCATCCCAGTGGCAAGAGGAAAGCCAGAGGGGAGTCGTGAGTGTTTTCTTCCTTGGATATTTTTCAAAGGGATGCAAAATATGATAATCATGATGAAATGTTTTGTGACATGATTGTACTTTATAACGATGACACGATGAATGGACTTTATGATTATGAATGTATTTTATGATTAGAATCATGGTTTGTCGGTTGCACCTAATACGTACGTGACATGATCGTACTTTATGATTATGAATATATCTTATGATTGTAATCACTGCTTGTCAATTATAGCTGGTATGTAAGTATAGAGCTTGTAGATTGGAGACAAATTCCTTGTGAGTCCAGACACACTTGACGAATAAAAATTCTAATTCTAATTCAAATCAGGTAGCCATCTCTGTAGGTTAAAATTTAGACTGTTTAGTGTAACTCACTGATCCAAAGAGAAATCCGAACTTATTTCTGACAGATAGTTCTCTAGTTTCTGCTTAGATATATTTAACACAATCGATCATCCTAGCTGTGCAACATCCAGGTGCTTGAAGAATATTGTTTTGGTATTAAAGAAGTATTAGTGATCCACTGGCTTTCAAAATCTCTATTCCAAGAAATACTGAATATTCGCAGCAGCCTGTTGGACTCATCAAGATGAACAGAAATGATGGACATGTTTTTCAGAACAATTTGCTTCTTGTTTCTGCTCTTGCCCTCAAAACAGACTTTTTTTTGTAGCGGAAAGTTGCAAGAAATAGGATATTTCCAAAAAATATTCCTGTAGTTTATGAAGAGGCCCAGTAGGACTGACCAGTGTAATATGAAGTGTATATGTTTTTCAGAGAAGGCTAAACAGCCATTCAGTATTTTCACCTTGAATTTATTTCTCATTTAGGATGATTGGTCTATAAGTCCCTCATTTAATCTGATTCTACAAGGTCTCAGAGGACAAATCAGTGAGGCAAAATTCGAAGACAGAAAGTTCTCAATAGCATCACCTTAGTTGAAATAGTTGCTTTTGCTATATGTCAAAAAGAAGTGTGTGGAAGTTAGCCTGTTATAGTTGGAGATAGGCTTCCTCCCAATGTGGCTTAGAATAGCATATGTATTCCCCAGATTATTTTATTTTATTTTATTTGGGCTCATAACTTCCACATGATAGGGAATTGTTCCTTTATCAATAATCTCCCGAGTTCAGGGAGTGCATCTGCTAGGGTTCTAGAATGAATGGTTTTCAGTTCTTTGAATGTTGATCGACAGAAGTGTCTGTGTAACACCTTCATAGAACCTGAGCACATCTCTGGAATAATAGTGCTACCAAAGCTTGGTTGCAAAAAACCTAATGATAATTATATGGTAGCAAAATTGCTGAAAACTCTTGGTACCATGTACCAGCGATCTGGATTCACAGCGACCCAGATATGATACCAATAGAAACCACTAATATTTAAATATTTAGAAGGCTCACAGGTGTATCATTGGAATGTGAAACTAACCAGTGTGATTAAACTTAACATTTTAGAGAGGATCCCAACCAAACAGATGGACCGATGGAGCTGGGAATGCCTGCCAAGGTGAGTAATGAGATATACAAATGCCACCTGATTTTTCTTAATTTGCTTAAAAGAAAAATACCTATACTACCCTTGAACAATAGAGAAGCCATGATATGGAACACATTTTCAAAGAAAAATCTACTTTTCGATTCATGTTAATATGTTCTTCTTGTGTGTATAGGGAGAAGAAACATAGAGGGGAGTAATGACTGTAGATAATCCTATGGCTGCCCTTTTCAAATCCCCATGGTCCTGAGAAAAGATATGACTGCTTTAAGGAAATACCATGCCACTGTAGAATAGGAATAGGAATAGGAATAGGAATAGGATTCTTTATTGGCCAAGTGTGATTGGACTCACACAAGGAATTTGTCTCTGGTGCATATGCTCTCAATGTACATATAAGCTACAAGTGATAAATTATGATCATACTCATAGAATACATTCATCATGTCATAAGATACATTTGTGTGAAAGGCATAGAACAGTCATAGAATTCTAAATAAGCAATCTACAAGTCATAGATAGTGTAAAGGTAAAGATTCCCCTCTCACATGCATGCTAGTTGTGTCCGACTCTAGGGGCGATACTCATCTCCGTTTCTAAGCCGAAGAGCCAGAGCTGTCCGAAGACCTCCCTGTGGTCATGTGACATGAGTACACGACGCGCACGGAGCGCTGTTGCCTTCCCATCAAAGTGATCACTATTTTTCTACTTGCATTTTTACATGCTTTCGAACTGCTAGGTTGGCAGAAGCTGGGGTGAGTAATGGGAGCTCACACTGTTACGCGGCTCTAGGGATTCAAACTGCAGACCTTCCGATCGACAAGCTCAGCACCTTAGTAAGAGGGACCAAAAATTCTCAGCTGATTTTACTGAATATGCAGCAAAGCAAATATCCCACTTCTATTGAATCAAACACATCTCTATTCCAATGTTTTTTGAAATACCGTAAAAGATTGTGGTTATTACAGAATGAAGACGTAAGTCTCTCATGGGCCATAAATGCTTGATTTCATTCGTTTTTCCATTTTGTTCTTTCTGGACCAAATTCTTTGTGTGTGTGTGTGTGTGTGTGTGTGTGTTTGTGAAGAGGGAACAGAAGTCTGGACTAGTGGGAGTAAACTAGTGGGAGTAAACTAGTGGGAGTAAACTAGTGGGAGTAAACTAGTGGTGTGTGTGTGTGTGTGTTGGACAACAGGGAGGAATATCTCTATTCCAAGCGATTCTCCAGGGGAAGAAGTCCATCTCGGGCACAAAAAACTGATGGATTCTAAATTCTCTCTTGGTATATTAGCATCTGTTTAATTTTGGAGAAAGACGTTTAAAAGCATCGGGCGTTTGCGGGGACGGGGTGTAGGGCATTGTGCTTAAAAAGAGCCTTGGAGAGAGAGAGAGAGAGAGCAGACAAAGTCACGGCCTGACACCCAAGCCCATCCCGGGAGCCAGATCGTGTGCAGGGCTGCTCCGGCGAGGGTCTCTCAGCGCCTCCTCAGGAGCCCCCAGCCCCACTTCAAGGCCTTGAAGCCATCCTTGCAGGCGTGAAGGGGAGGGAGCTGACTCTTTGCGCCCATAAATCCTCCGGCGGAAGAGGAAGCGAGCAGAGGAGAAGAAGGAACAGCTTTGCGAGCGAGGGGCGTTGGCGCTGCCAGTTCCGGCCTGGCCTCCTTGGAGAGAGGGGAGATGCCCATGCCGGGCCTGCCGAAAAAGACACCCCCTCCTGCTGATCTGACCTGCTTCCTTCCACGATGAGTGGTTCTGGGGGGGGAGGAGGCGGGCGAGGACGAGGACGAGGCGGCAGAGGCGTAGGCGCGGGGGGGAGGCCG
>JANHFO010005409.1:42779-53129 GCA_032468095.1 Pareas carinatus
AAATACCGTAAAAGATTGTGAATAGTCCACAGACTTCACTTTACTATGAGGAATAGAATAGAATAGAATAGAATAGAATAGAATAGAATAGAATTCTTTACTGACCAAGTGTTGATTGGACTCACACAAGGAATTTGTCTCCAGTGCATATGCTCTTAATGTACACACAAGCTACAAGTGACATATCACGATCATAATCATAAAATACATTTATCATGTCATGATACATTTTCATGATAGGCATAGAACAGTCGTAGAATTTTAGATAAGCAATGTGCAGGTCATACTAGGATACTAAATGAAATATTTACTATAGATTGTAAGGTACAAGCAAGTTAGTTTTCATACAAGAGAATAGGTAATTCAATTAGTTTAGATTAGATTAGAATTCCCCATCATAAGCATTTATTGTATTGCACTGTATTATTTATTGTACTGTATTGCACCTTGTTAGAAACATATCCAAAGCATTGCATATCTATACATTATGATATGTCACACCTGTAGACCTCAGTCTGAGAGATTGTCCAACTATTGAAATGAGGCAATTGTTTCAAGTGGCAGGTGGTCAGTGTGTAGGAGCTACCTGCAGTTCTGCTAAATTGGAGGTCAGAAATGTTCCAGGTATTGTGAATTATCCTACTGCCTTCAGGTGTGACGAGGATACTGTTCTAATATCCATATCACCTTTCAGTGCTAATTGTACACTTCTTTTCTGTAAATGTTTTGGGTTGCTTCCATTTCACACAATTCCAAACCAAAATATGCGTATAGTTTTACTATAACGGAAAATAATAATTCTGAAGTCTAAGAAGATCTCAATTACAAAAAGTGTAATCCTTATTTGATTGTTCTACACTTTTATTAAATCCATTAAATGTGTGGGTTTCATATTTTAATTAGTCTTCCCACCAAAGCATTTAGCAGCTTCTAAAGTGAGATAGACATTGTCTACTTCCAATCTGTAGCTATGAGAAACTATGGTCTGTTAAGGAGATTTTGGAAGTTGGGAAGAAAACTAATTTATTGAACCCTGAATTCTTTCCTTACCATTGTTACAAATGACTATTAATTACTGCAGGAGAAATTAGGCAATTTAAAGTCCCTAATTGAAAACCTAATGAAGACAAAGCTCCTTAAAGAGTATTATGGTGTGGGGGAGAGAAGAACAGTTTTACTGAGCAGTAAATACCTTCTGCTCTTGTGTTCTCCTTCTCAAATATCCTATTAATCCTCCCTTTCCCTTGAGTCACAGCACAATTGCTAGAGTTTTACAAGGGGGAATTTTTTTTCTACTAGAAACGTTGAAAGGATAAAGCAACATTGCCCTCTTTTGGTAGAAAACCAGGCTGAGTCTAAACTTATAGCTTTGGTCTTCTTTAGAATCTTTTTTTCCCTTTGCCCTTGAGAGAGAAAATTAAAGGATGAGCTCCTAGTTAAGGTGAACAGACACCTTGGTCACTTAAGAGCAGTATTTTCAACAAACCACCTGAAACATGATGAACATACATATGATTGTGATTGTATTCATGGTTAAGATCATGGTTTGTCGATTGCAGCTTATGTATACACAAGACGAATGCACTTTATGATTATGAATGTATCTTTGATTGTAATCACAGTTTGTTTATTATATGTATAGAGCATGTACACCGGAGACAAATTCCTTGTGTGTCCAGGCACACTTGGCAAAATAAATTCTGATTTTTGTTCAAGCAAAATGGTTAAGAAAATCAAGATTAGGGAAAAGGGAAGAGGCTGCTTTGATGCTGAAATAATCCGAGTCAGAGTGTAAAGGTGGGATATATTTGATTCATATTTGATTGTGGCTACATTTTTAACATAGTCAGAAGTAGATAAAGCAGTGATCCAGATAGTAAACTACAACTCCCAACATCCTTCTCCTTAGCCATGTTTCCTATGGATGCTTGATATTTTAATTCACAAACAACTAGATAGAATATAATAGAATAGAATAGAATTTATTGGCCAAGTGTGTCTGGACACACAAGTAATTTGTCTCTGGTGTACATGCTCAACACTTACATACAGGTTACAATTGTCAAACTGGTTATAATCATAAGTCTATAATTGACAAACAATGATTACAATCCTAAGATACACTCGTTATCATAAAGCACATTCATCATGTCATGTATGTATTAGGTGCAATCATAATCATAAAGTATATTCATCATGTTATGAAGTACAATCATCATGGATTGCCATAGAATGCCTTCCACTCTTCCATGTCTCATAGTATTGCTGTTGTTTCCAGGCTAGAAGCTCTGGAACCTTGTTAGCATGGTTTGAAAATTATGGTTTACTACTTAATCTATTGTATAAACTCAGATAATTGTGACTGTTCAAAGGACTACATTTAAAGACGGTTGAGGATGGAGCTTAGCCCTCTATATCTAGAAACTATCAAATTTGGAAATATTTGGTAATATAATGGCAGTGACTATTGAGGAGCCTGAAGTAAGATTTTATATTACAGGAAATCATCAAGCTCTCCTCGACCTTTGGTGAGCAGAGCAGCCTTATCTCTTCTTCTCATCCATCCTTAGAGATTCCTCTTGCGTGAGAACAACATGGTTTCCCGCTACAAGAAGGAATTCCTAGAGCTGGAGAAGATTGGTGTGGGGGAATTTGGTTCTGTTTATAAGTGCATCAAAAGACTGGATGGTTGTGTCTATGCTATCAAACGCTCAAAGAAACCCCTCGCTGGGTCCTCAGATGAGTATGTATACTGTATAAAATTACAAATATCTCTGTACAAGCCACCCTCCCTCCTCTAACGATAGGTTAAAATCATGTCTTCCAGACATTTACTTCTGAATTCCTGAAAGTAAACAGTACATCTTCTGTCATGTTTTCTTAACAATATACAGATCAGTGGCATTTGTCTAGACTTTGGAAATGTCTTTCTTGGATTCAGGTTGGATTTTTTTGGTAACCTATGGATGTGGTTTTGTCTTTGCTTTCTGGAATATTTTTAAAAACTTCTTGGTTTTTTCTAGTCCTGGGAACACCTGAAGGGCTCCAATTCAAGAATAAACTGGACTGTTTAGCCTTTTCCAAGGCCAGCTGTAGGCTGCTATTTGCCTATTGGGCCTTCAAAAAAAGTTGACATTAACACATAATTTAAAAGGGGAAGATGAATAAGAGAGGAAAAGAGAAAGTAGTAAGGAGAGGGAGGGAGGGGAGAAAGGACAGGAAGTGGAGAAAGTGAAGGGAAGGGAAAAAGGAAGAGAAAAGGGAGGGGGGAAGAAAAAGGTAGTTAAGAAGAGAAAGAAGAGAAAGAGAAAAAAGGAAGAACTGTAAATGAAGTAATGGAAGAGCGAAGAAATAAAGATTTGTTATAGTTTAGGCAAATAAGAGATTGCGGATAGGTGGCGGGGAATATTTGAGGCATTCAATGGTGACATGTTTAAGAAATGATATGCACAAAATGATATGCACAAAAAGAAAGTTACATGCTACTGTGAATAATCTCAATAAAAATACTTTGAGAAAAATCAAGATAATTTAGAGCAGTTTTTTTAAAGCCATCAAATGTCTATACATATATTCTTCATCTTGTCCTTCAGAGTAGCTTTTCTGTGGTCCATCAAATCTTTTAAAGCCCTTTGAGTTAAATACGAACAAACGCTTTACTCCCAATTTTATGCACATATTTTGAAATGTGGGGTGGTAGATTAAAATAAAAAATGAAAGCTCTGAGGCATCCACTTGCTCCTTAAAATTTCTGAAATCCCCAGAATAATTAATCTTCACTGACTGTTGGAGTCCCATATCAGTGTGCTGTGTAAAACCCTCAGTGCATCTTGTGAGCTGACAGCTTGGACACTTCTAGTTAAATCCATGATCAATGCTGTAAAAATTACTCATGTTTTTTCATATTTCGTACATTCAAGCTTGCTTTCATTTGAAAGGAAGTCCCTAGAATTTCATAGCAACATGTAATACTGAAATTTATTTACAGATAAACTGAGACCATACAATCCATAAGGTCAAAAATAAACATTCCCGATGACATTCAGGCTTTAGACAGCAGCACTTCCCAAGTTGCTATTAAGTTATGGACTCCAAATCCATCTTTTTGTCTCTGTAATTGTCCCAAAGGAGCTTTTCCAAAGGCAACTGGACTTTCTTGGTTTTTTCATTTTTCATCCGAGAAGCTTTTTAAGTTCTAACTAAAGTTCTAACTGTAACCTGAAGAAGCTTCTTGGAGGAGAAGCGACTTATTTTCAAAGAAAGAAACCCAAGAAAGTTCAGTTTTCTTTTTGGGAAAGCACCTTTGGGACAAGCATGACCTGGGCGACTGAAAATCTCCATAGATGTTTCTGTAATTGGATTCCTGTATTGCAGTAAGCAGAGTAATTTGCTTGGTTTTAGCATAGTGAATTGACTGAGCCCAGCTGCTGTTATGGGAACCAATCTAAGGTAACTCCAAAACAGCTTCTGAAACGCTTTCCTGTCAAAAACCTAACCTCATAACAGTATCCCAGTTAGAATTGTGGCTCTCTCTTTCTTTGTCTGCCCGCAGGCAGATGGCTTTGCGGGAAGTCTATGCACATGCAGTACTTGGTCATCATCCCCATGTTGTCCGCTACTACTCTGCTTGGGCAGAAGATGATCATATGATCATACAGAATGAGCACTGCAATGGTAAGGAGATGGGTTCCTCTTTAGATTTTTGATTCAATGCCAAATTCATGAATTGTTATGAATTCTTTCATGCTGTTCGGTTTTATGGACAACATGTTCTGTGCCTTGCATCAGACTACCATGCTGGTTGTAAATTATGGGGCTTATAGTTTGCTACTTAGTAATAGGGTGAAAGATTTCAGGTTGTGAGAGGCTGTTACAATGATGTTTGTTTAATATATCAATGAACTTTAAAAGTTAGCACTAATGAGTTCAGGTGTGAGGGGGCAGGGATAGTGTGCTTCTGAATTCCTAGATCTTTTAAAGTGCTCCAGCTGAGAATCAGTTCAGCATCATTCCTTCACTCGAGATGCAGGGTGTATCAAGGTATTGTGGTTTTGTTGGCTTGGCCAGCAGGTGGATCCTCCTGCACCATATATGCAGGAGACATTGGTTTAAGAAACCTGACTGATGTATTTTTATTCTAAGTCCGTAAACTATGAATATTGGTTCTCTCTAATTGGAACAAATTGATTTTCTTTGATCCGTTTTCTAACATTATAGCTTAACTGTAAATTCAAACCTGTTTATGCAGTATCCTAGCAAATCGTCATTAGAAACTTGATAAGAATAGCAAATATGTTTACTTTTCATGATTTCACATCAACTTTCTTCTTTATTCACCCTTTCCCAATCTGGTACATTTTATTCTTGTTGAGCTTCAGTTTCCAAAATTCAAATCAGTTCGTGTCCTAGGCAAGCACCAGATATAAAGAAGCATCAAGCGCAGAGAAGATGGTTAAATCTTCACATCTCATGGATACTTCCACATAGAAGTTTGGGACCAAATCCAAGCTAATTTTCTTCTGGCTCAGGGCTCAAAATCTCAAACCCAGAAACTCTCATGTTATGATTTTAACTGGTTGAGTTCTTCAGGGCTTCGGGTCAGGCAGTTTCCCCATTTGTGGGAGTTCCATGATTTTCCTCCCTCCAGAGTGCCATGGTGCCCTTGCAACAGTCTTTTTGCAAGCATATTGGTTTCTTTCTCTTTTTCACCTTGTAAATGAATGTGACAGTACTACCTAAGAAGATAAATGTGGGGCAGGGGAAAATATAGATGGCATCTCCACTTCTTTTTTTATTAGGTAGAAAGGGTGTGGTTCATCTCTGGCTGTTATCCCAACAGCAAGTATAACTGTGAGATTTGAAACAAACAGCTTTAAGGGCGTGGAGAGTGGCAATAATATCTGTGTGAAATCCCAGATAGAATGAATGACTTGGGTCTGATATCTGATAGCACATAGAATTTATTCATTATTTAGACTTATATACCGCATAACAGTGCTTTACAGCCCTCTTTAAGCGGTTTACACAGTCAGCATATTGCCCCCAACAATCTGGATCCTCATTTGATCGACCTCAGAAGGATGGAAGGCTGAGTCAACCCTGAGCCAGTGAGAATCGAACTTCTGAACTTTGATGGCTAATGGCAGATGGCAGTCAGCAAAAATAGCCTGCAGTGCTGCTTTTAACCACTGCACCATCCTGGCTCCATATATAATATAGAATAATCTTGCTATGTATGAATATTTTATTGTTTTTATTATGTTATTTAGTGTTTAATTGTAATATATTGTTTGAATTGTAAACTGCCTACAGAGTCATTGATTGAGATGGGCGGCTATAGAAATTGAATGAATGAAATGAAATGAAATGAATGCTTGGTTTTCCACAGGAGGGAGCCTTCAGGATGTGCTTTTGGAAAATTCAAAGACAGCAGATTATTTCAAAGAATCTGAGCTGAAGGAAATTTTATTGCAAGTCTCCATGGGACTGAAATACATTCACACTTCTGGCCTGGTTCATATGGATATCAAACCCAGTAAGTGTGTCTGGTCAGTAATGTTTTATTCATTAGAGTTATTAGAAAATTAGAGTTATTTGATTTTTATTCCATCTTTACTTCAGAAGCTCATGGTAATACATTGTATAGAACTCTTTCTTCTCCAGTTTTTTCAACAACTCTTAAGGTATAGATTTTGCTTAGTGACTAGGCCAAATTCAAAATTCATGGTGCAATTAGCATGTGGTCACGGACACTTAAGATTTTGAGATTCCCCCACATATTTATTAGTAATTGTAAGCATTCTGGAATAGAGCTTTGAAAGGTCAGTACAGATTCTCAATTAAAGTTCATCCATAAATTATTGACTGATTCAAGTTGCATGATCCTTAATAGACCTTGTCTGTTTCTGCCCTAGGTTTAAAAATATTATGCAATAATGTAGTTGTTTGTTTTTAATGTGCTATATGAACCACCCAATTATAGGTTTTTTTTAAAAAATCACTATTAAACCAATCTTGGCTTGTATCTTGCTGTATGTAAAGACTAATAAACTATTTGCACAATATAGTAATACATATCCTACTTTTCTGCTCAACATCCTTTCTGCTTATCTTGCCACCTGGGACAAGATTGTTTTTAATAAGAAACGGAGTTCGTATTTCTGTACTTTTCTTAATGGGTGCTTCTATGAAGTACATTGACTGTAGCTGATATACGTTATCTGAATGCATACTGCAAACTAACACAATTTCTTCTCGACTGCAGGCAATATTTTTATATGCCACAGTCTACCTGGGTCTGCTGGTCAAGAGGAGAGTGACTTGGAAGATGATGAGGTTGCTACTTCAAATGTGGTTTATAAAATTGGTGTGTAACTTGGTGTCTTTGGGACCACTTGTTGTCAAATGATTTCTAACAGACTTGGGCAGTGGCATGTTTATCAATCGCTGTGTCAGAGCAGGATGCATTACGCATTTTTAATCTACCATATTTATAAGTGAGCGGGTTTCCAGCTAGGCTATTGCTGGCTAAGTGTGATCAGCGACACCATTTCTTCTTATGGCTGGGCTATTGCAGGCTCAGCCGAGTCATAAGAGAAGGAAGACAGAACTGCAAAAAATTAAAGCTGCCTGACTGAATCCCGGCTTTATTTAATATTGAAACCAGAAGAGCTGGGAGATGTAAAGACTGTTGACCTGGAAATGTCTGAAATTTGTTGGCTAATGTCACTGTCCACAATAAAAATATAGCCAAAGTGACAACTTCTATGCTTGGCAAGTATTCTATAGAGTGCCATTAATAGCAATTCGGATATACATTCAGTCTTAAGTTGCCTATAATAAGAAGAGGTTTAGAGAAGGATAATGTTTTACAAAAAAGGATCGAGGTGAATGAGCTATCTAATATATGTTTAAGAAAAAAAGCATCTTCTGCTGGAATGTAAGCTCAATCCTGAGTCTGCAGTGTTGTTCTTGGACTTTCAAATGAGCTATGCCTAGTGATTCTAGGCAGTCAATTTTTCAAGGAAAGAACCAGGATGAAACAATATGGAGAACTAAAGTCAAATACATTTAGGAGACAGCTGATTGAGAAAAGGCAGATCTGAGACATATTCGTGCGCCTATAATACCTATTTAAATGAAGTTAAAATGTTTGCCACAAAATTTTCCAGGATGGATAGCTTCTGCTGCAGACATAGTGGACAAGTCCAAAATGCAGAAATCTTTGAAAATCAGTAATGCATGTGATGAGTTCTGTTGCTGACAATGCTCCTTTGGCAGGGGATCTGGGACATGTGACGTCTATAACCAATCCACAAGTAGAGGAGGGAGACTGTCGCTTCTTGGCCAATGAAGTCTTGCAAGAGGTAAAACTCAAGAGGACTTTTGGGTTGCACTGGAACCTTCAAAGCAGAAGAAACTTCTGTTGATATTTCCAGTATTATTATTTATTATAATACTCAGATTCATACATTAATCTAAATTTAATAAAAGCTCCAGGACAATTATATACAATTATTAGAAACATATCTGGGTTACACTTAAATTAAAATGAATAGCATGGAATGAGAATACATTGAAACTAGGTGAGGAATCAATTGGTATTCAGCCATGGTAAAAAAGGAAAGTTCCCCCTGCCAGCCATGTCCCAACTTTGAGGTGTGTGTGCTCATCTTCGATTCACAGCTGAAGTGCCGGCCTTCTCCAAAAATTGTTCCATGGTCATGTGGTCAGCATAACTATATGCTGAAGGTGCATTGAATACTGTTACATCTTCTGTCCCTCATTATTTGTAGCTCTGATAAGGGTTTGCGCTAGTTGTAGCTCCACACTTCCTAGAGCAGTGGTCGCCAACTTTTTCAACCTCAGGGATCACTAACTTCATAATTTTAAATCTCGCGGACCACTAATATCAATTTTTAAAAAAGAGACATACATTTGTAAAATAATGATCAGAGAACTTCCATTTTATTAATATAAAAGGCACTTATTTAATACAACAAAATTAAAAAAGCTTATTTAATTATAACAAAATCATAAATGCTTATTTAATCATAACAAAATCCTTAAAGGTAGCAAAATTATTAGTTAGTTTAATTGTTACAAAATAATTGAAGTTTCTTTAACTATTACACATTTTAGTGTGATATTTGTTACTGAGAGAGAGAGGGAGGGGGACATATACACACACACAGAAGAGCAGGGAGAAGGGCACAAAGAGAATGAGAGACAGACGCATAGACATACACAGGAACCATACAACTATACAAAAAAATTCAAATAATCTCCAGATTTTCCTGCGGACCACCAACATTTTCTCACAGCCCAGTGGGGATCCCAGCCCATAGGTTGGCGACCACTGCTCTAGATGTCAACAATAAAAATAATGAGCTCAAGCAAGCAAATTTGTGTTTGGAATCTTATACTACGCCTATGCTTTGTATTCAGGCATAAACAGGACTGCTTGTTTATACTGAGCATCTCACTTGTTTGCCATATTGATGTGTATGAAATGATTTTTTTGCTAAAGCAGGAAAAGGAAAAAAGATTTGCTTCTTGACAACCAGAATGTGCACTATTAGGTATTCGGGTTCTTGAAAAAAATTACTTCCCATTAATTTGCTTTTCTGTGAAAAGGACTTTGTAGACACAAAAATGATGGTTTAAAAGGAAGGGTTCTGTTATACTGATGCTTAGACACCCATCTATCTGCCTTGCATTCAGGTTCCTAGGTGAGTTGTTTTTCATTTCTCCAAGTGGGGAAAAAACTTCTCATTTGTTCTTATGCTTATGATATTTTTTCATGATACTATGCCAATATATGTAATTGCTTTTTTTTCAAGACTTTACTACCTTATTTATCTTTATGTAAAACCTACTTCATCAATATGAACCTTTGCATACTGTGTATGTGTGTGTGTGCGTGCAAGTTATTCTGTAATTTCCATTCTCATGTATAGTTTTGAATAAATATATTGAGACTTTGCATTTAAAGAATTTAATAGGCAACATAGGCAAATATTAAGTGTAGCTATTCGAAGAATAAAGAAGTAATAAATTAAGCTTGGGAAGGCATCAGGACCAGATGGGCTTAGCAGTCAATATTATAAAGAACTGGAGGATAAATGACTAGAATCCCTGCAAAACCATTAATGAAATCTCAGAGATAAAGGCAATAACACATACATAGAAAGAAGGAAATATAACTTTGGTTCATAAAGAGAAACCAATAAGATGGAGCAATCGCCTTACCGAATATATTATTTTATTGAAAAGTTTTATACACACATACAGAATATAAGAAATAGTATGAATAACACCCTTGAACAATTTTCCCCCCTTTCCCCCTCC
>JANHFO010005409.1:68127-85409 GCA_032468095.1 Pareas carinatus
GATAGAAAAAAGACTCTGAGATTCTAGAAAGAGTGCAGAGAAGAATAACAAAGGCGATTAGGGGACTGGAGGATAAAACGTGAGGAAAGGTTGCAGGAATTGGGTATGTTTAGTTGAATAAAAAGAAGGGCTGAGGATGATATGATAGCAGCATTCCAAGATCTAAGGTTGCCACAAAGAAGAGAGGGTCAAGCTATTCTCCAAAGCCCTTGAAGGCAGGAGAAGAAGCAATGGATGGAAACTAATCAAGGAGAGAAGCAAGCTAGAACTAAGGAGAAATTTCCTGACAGCCAGAACAATTAATCAGTGGAATGACTTGCCTCCAGATGTTGTAAATGCTCCAACCGGGAAGTTTTTAAGAAGAGATTGGACAACTGATGTTTGGGGGAGGGGCTTGGACTAGAAGACCTCTAAAGTCCCTTCCAATTCTGTTATTTTTGTTATATCTGAATGTCAGCATCCTCTTTTTACCAAATACACCTCACTGCATTTCCTGATCTGGAGGGAAAGTCTATAACCAGTCCCTAAATGCAAACATTCTACATAGAAGCTGGAGATCTATTCATCATATAAAAAGCATCATTCACAATGCCCAGATATTCAGCTACAGCAATAACTCGTGTATTACCTTTCTGGAAGATGAGGTTTAAAGCAAAACCTGTATTGTTATGTCCATTTGAAGGTGAAGAATAATAGGGGACAACCTTGCAACTTGAGCCAAAACTGCTCTTTCTTGATAAGCTTTTTCAAAAGAGAAAATATAGATAGTGGAATTGAAGTTAGTTGAAATATAGTACCATTTGTTAAGGACTGAAGGGGACTCTGGTATGTGGCTGTCTGCTGTTAAGCAGGGGGGGGGTACAAGTTCTTTCTGGGGTAGATTGCCCCCTTCCTCTTATACCAGCTTTCATGCTATCTCCATGAACTTAGGGAAGGCTGTTGTACTGTATGTACAAAGTAGTACATAAGCAAGATCACGCCAAGTGTTAATAGCACTTTATAATGCCTTGGTAAGACCACACTTGGAATTCTGCATCCAGTTTTGGTCACCACAGTATAAAAAAGATGTTGAGACTCTAGAAAGAGTGCAGAGAAGAGCAACCGAAAAATGGGAAAAATGGGAAAAAAATATACAAGTTGAGGAAATGGAATGTGCAGAAATGGATAGATTGACTTTGAAATTGAAGGATACAGAAGAATCGGTACACTTTAGAACATGGAATAATTTTTATAGATAGTTAGACAAAAATGGAAGGAGTAGATTTGAAAATGTACTAACAAGGTTAATTGATATTAGAGTAAATGTTAAAATATATTAAAAGATTAGATGGAAGATATAGAAAATGGATAGAAAGATGTTTAAATTGTTTTACCCAGATGCTAGAAGCTGACCTAAAATTGAAGCACGAGGAAGGAAAACAAGAAGAAGAAGAGGGGGAGGAAAAGGAGGAGAGGAAGAAGAAGAAGAAAGGGGAAGCTTTCTGTATTCATGTGTTGTTATAATGTTTTATATTTTTATATTTAGCCTTATATGGATTTTCTTTTCTTTTGTCTTTTTCTCACTTTCTTTTTTGAAAAACAATAAAAAGTTTTTAAAAAGGGTGGTTCTCCTAATACAGTATTCAGAACTGTAGTACCCTGCATGTTTGTTTATTTTGTCTACCCAGGCTTCCTCTTGTAGAAATTCCGTAACATTTAGAATCAAGACGTTTTCCATTTGTTGGTCTACTTTAGTCGATGTCCAAGTGTCAAAGGGTCCTGTATCTTTCACTTATGAATAGGCACTCTGTCTTCTAAAGCAGCTGTACATATTTCCATGTATATGAAAGGTAACTTGAAGAGCCTTTGCTAGATAACTTATATCCCAAGTACATCAAAGAGAGGGGAGAAAAAGATAACTGAACCAGCTCCTTCTCTTCCTTCTATGTTTTGAGTCAAATTTATGGTCCCAATATGAAAAAGTTGTTTTGTACTTGAGAAATAGTTTAAGCAGTTTGTTGGAAAAGACTTTGGCTCTAAGCCAGATAAATTAGTCATAAATGAATCCTGTTGAAACCAGAAGAACCGAGATCCAGCTGACACTGTTTCATTCACTGCTGTCTACAGCTGAATTTAGCTGTTCCTTGAAATACATTAGAACAGCTTTTTTCCAGATACATTGAATTATGATTCCTAAAACTTCCATTTAGCAGAGCTAGAACCTTGCTGGAGTTGTAGGAGTTGTAGATCAGTACATCTACAGGGTGCCAAGTGAGAAGAAAGCTGATCTAATTCAAGGCTGTATAATTCTTAGATACGAACCAGCATAGTTCAATATGTAAACCATCTGTTCATTTTCACCCTATTTATCATTGTCATTGGTGTTTGAGTTAGTTCCAGATTTAGTCCTAGAAAATTTGGATCTTATCCAATAAGAATAGTTTTCCAGGTAATTATGAAGAACACTATAGCTATGTGTAATATATAAAGATGTCTGTGCATAGAATTATGCAGTCTATTGGTGTTTGTGCATTACTGTTCATCTGTGTGTCAGCAGTGTTGCAGTTCATAGTTTACCACATATAAGCAAAGATTGTCTGAAAAACAGATTCATTAAAGCATTTGAGGTATTATGTCTGGAGGTCATTGCTGTCTGTGAGGGGGTGATCCACTGGTCAAATGCAAGGCTTTAAAGTTTCTTTAGCCTCATTTTTTAAAATAAAAAGAGGGGAGATTATTAATACTGTGGATTTTACTCTTCTAATATTGGTACAGACAGGTTTGGGCAGACAGTAGTAACAAAAATGATCACCTTGTCAATTTCCACTCAGCTTTGAATTTCTTTATTCTTTGAAGGAGATGAATCTGGGTGCAGAAATTAAGAAGCGACAAAGCAAACAAGAGAGACCAAAAGACAATGTGTAGACCACCCCTAGCATTGATTTGAGGGGATTCTGAATGAAAACAGTATTTGGAGCTTGGGAAGTCCATACTTTAAAACTGCCTGCTTTTAGCCTTGTAGGCCTTTCTGTAGATTCATGCATTTTTCTATGTTGGTGAAAAATAATTTTTCTTTGTATGTTCCCTCAGTTGCTTAAACTGAATGAGTTTTAATCTCAAGAAAGTAAGGTACTGTATGACTCTAATATAGTTTAGTTTTTAAAAAAATAAACACAGTACATTATACAAACATTTTTATTTTATTGACTATGCACAGGGCTTTGTGTCAATGCTCAGGTCTTTTTCATTATCCTAAGACAAACTTAGTAACTCAAACATTTCAAGAGAGAAATGACTATCTTTAGGTTACAGCAACAGTTCAGACTTCAATATTCTTGGTTACCAACTCTATGTGCTATGTGAGTGGGCAGACATTACTAACTGCATAACAGGGTGTTACAGAGTGAAATTAGATTTTTTGTAGTGAGACAGAAAAAAAAGTGTTGATTTGTTCCAAATGTCTTAATTTAAAATTCTAATTCGATGGTTTCCAATCTATTTTCCTCTGGTGATTGCTACGATTATCTACAAAAATAATATATTCATCAACTTTCCCATTAAGTAAATGTTACTTTTTTCTATGGATAGATCTGCTGCTGTAAATATACTGGTAAATATGTATAAACATACACATTAATATAGAAGTTTGACTCCCATCAACCATAGAGCATATTAATGACTTGTTTGTATAGTAGTCTGCCAAAGCTTGTGTTGGTGATGTAATGGTGTCCACAAAGGAGAGGGAGTAATCTATCTAAATTCAATCTCATCTTGAATTCTACTTTAAGACTTTGATTACACCATAATTCCTTCTCAAGTCAACCTTTTTCTTCTACCTGATTTGAAAGTCTTGAAAATTTGTTTGAAGTTTTGCGCATAATTGCTAAGAAAGTGTATCTCCTCATGAATTTTAGATTTAACTGTTAAGGTGAATATGATGGAGCTGATTCTTTATTGACATGAGGGTAGGGTCCTTATACTTTGCTGAAACTGTCATAGTAAAATGGATTTTTTAATTTATGTATTATACTTTTTCTTGCCTTTTCTTCACAAGTTGTTATATTATTAAAATATTTCTTGACAAATAGGTTTAACATTTTGAACATCAGACTTTTGAAGAAGCAGAGATCCTTCTATTGAGGAATCCTCTCAGGTTAATACTTGAGCAAACAATTCAGGATATAACTTTTTTTTTAAAAAAAATACTGAGTTTTGGGTGGAGAGTTTGTGTCTATAATTTTAAAGTCATTTGGGGACATCTAAACGAGTTAGTATATTAAACATTGTGGTTTTCCTTCTTTGTGTATGAGTAATGTATGTTCTGTATACGCAGATGCAACTGAAGATGATCTAAATCTACTTTAATGAACTCTTCAGTTATGAGTTTTCCTCTGCGGTACTGTTTTCAACTTGCCTAACTCAAAATTGCTCAGTATAATAAAATGAAAAACATTATTTGTGTTACATACAGGAAATTATCGAACCTACTGCTACACACTGGAAGTTGTAAAGTCTGAGCTGTAGTGGCGCTGTGGTTAGAATGCAGTAATTCAAGCTAATTCTGCCAACTGCCAGCAGTTTGGCAGTTTGATTTTCACCAACTCAAGGTTGACTCAGCCTTCCATCCTTCTGAGGTCGGTAAAATGAGGACCCAGATTGTTGGGGGCAATATGCTGACTGTGTAAACCAAGGGACTCTAAAGCTCTGTAAAGTGGTATATAAATACTAGTGCGTTCGCTGTTGCTGAAATAACATTAAATTACCTGTATTTTTGTTACTATACATTGAAGTGGAATTTTATCAATGACAGGGAGCTGCCGTTTGACAAAAATGTAGAATTCTCTTAATCTAAAGTTTAGCTAAGAGAAAGAAAGATTAACTTGAGTCCATCATAGATTTCTGGGATGGACACACCCCAACCAGTGTGTGTCCACAGTATCTGGCTAATCGGTGTCGTCATATTGATTTCAAGGAAAACTTTTATTTATTTTTCGCATGAAAGCATAAAAAATGTAAAACTCAAAACCAAAAACCTAGGAGGAATCTAACTAGCAGCTTGAAAATATGAGAAGATTACTGCAGAATTTATGTCAAATCTTTTTTGCATGCTACATTTTTAAAAAGCTAGTCCTTTTCTTAAGCATAGCTGATTTTGGGAGGAGGAGGAGGACCATATTGCTGTCAAGCTACTTACTTGACCATGTCTATAAAATCACTTCAAATAAAGTTTTAATTTTAATTATAATAATTTATGGCCAGTCCCTTTTTCAGGCTGGGCTCATAAAAATCTTGATTTGTTGGTTGATTGATTTTCACTAAGATGGTATGCTACCTTAATCATGCGTCTCTAAATATAGGCTACAATACTACGCAGAAATTGATTTTAAAAATAGTGATGTTCAAGTATATATCAGGATGTTAGGAGCCCATCTAGCAACTTAAAACAAGGGCCAGGATATCCAGACCAGTGGTCATCAACCTTTTGGACTTCAGGGGCCACTACATTCATCATTTTAAATCCCATGGACCACCAATGTTTTTTTTTTAAAAGATACATACATTTGTAAGATAATTGATATAAAAGGCACCTATTTAATATAGCAAAATTAAAAAGCCTAATTATAACAAAATCATTAAAGGTTGTTTAGTTCTAGCAAAATTATTAAAGTTAGTTTAATTATTACAAAATAATTGAAGCTTATTTAAATATTACACATTTTAGTGTGATATTTATTCCTGCTTGAGAGAGAGAGAGACACATAAAGAGAGACAGAAAGACACACACACACAGAGATAGTGAGAAATAGACAGACAGGCAGAGACCAAGAACGAGAGAGAGAAAGAATGAGAGAGAGAAAGGGAGAAAAAGAGAATGAGATCGACAGACACACACATACAGAGACAGAGAAAGAGAGACAGACACACACAGAGAGAGACAGACAGAGAGTGAATGAGAGACAGAGAATGGGAAACACACACACACACACACACACACACAGAAAGAGAGAGACAGAAACAGATGCACAGAGGGGGGGGAAGAATAATAGCTGATGATTTGAAGTCTCTGTGGTTGGCAAGATGAATAAAGGTGAGAAAGAAATATCTTGGGGCCACGCAACCTGCCACCCAGCAGCATTTCAGGTGGACCACGCAGCCCGCCATCCAGCAGCATTTCAGGCAAGCCACACGGCCCACCACCTGACAGCATTTCTTGTGAGCCACACCGCATGGCAGCATTTCTTGTAGGCAACATCTACAAATAAAGGTGAGAAAGAAATATCTTGGGGGCACGCAGCCTGCCACCCAGCAGCATTTCTAGTGGGCCACGCAGCCCGCTGCTCAGCAGCATTTCTTGTAGACTGCACCACCCAGCAGCATTTCTCGTGGACCTTCCTCTGCCCCCCAGCTTTTAAGGGCACACTGCACTTTCCGTGGCCCTCCTGATGCCCCCCGCGGCTTTTAAGGGCAGCCCTCTCAGTGGCCTACTTTAGCTTCTGTGACCTGCTGTGAACTATACTCCCTACCAGGTCTTCTCTCTCACCTTCAGCATAGACACCATGCTGTATTTGAACTGCCCGCTTTATCCCAGAAAGGGGAGGAAGGAAGCGCTTCCATTGAACTGCTGGAAAGAGGGGTCGGTAAAGTGGAGAGTAGGAGGGAGAAGGGAGCCCTGTGTCCCTCTGGCTTGCTACTAAAGAATTTGGTTTTTTTACTTTGCTGGCCATAGGGTCGCCATCACTGAACTAGGGTGACATGATAGCAGTGTTCCAATATTTGAGGGCTGCCATAAAGAGGAAGGGGTCAACATATTCCCCAAAGCACCTGAAGGCAAGACAAGAAGCAATGGATGGAAGCATATCTAGGAGAGGAGCAACCTAGAGCTAAGGAGAAGTTTCCTGACAATCAGACAGATGTTAAGTTGTGAATGCTCCAACATTGGAAGTTTCTAAGAAGAATTGGGCAACCGTTTCTTTGAAAAGGCATAGGGTTTCCTGCCTGAGCAGAGGGTTGGACTAGAACAATGATGGCGAACCTATGGCTTCACCCAGAAAAGTAAAAGAAAAATTCTTTACCAGCAGTTCAGAGGAGAGGCCTGCTGGGCAGCCAGAAAGCACTCTGCCATTCCTGGAGAAGCCATCTGGGCTTCCGGGGGGTCCTCCCTGGCCTCCGAAGAGGCCGTCCGGGCCTCCGGAGGGGCTTCCAGAGAGCCCCCGGACACTGCAGAAGCTCCATGCTGCCAGGAGAACCCAAAGGCAGGTAAGTAGTTCCCATTCTCACCTGTCTCAGTCTCTGTGTCTCTCTTTTTCTGTGTTTTTGTATCTCTCTCTCTTATTCTCTCTCAGTCTCTCTCTGTGCGTTTGTCTGTCTCTCCATCTCTTTCTCTCTCCCTCTCTTTGTCTCATTCTCTTCCTTTCTCTCTCTCTCTCTCTCTGTGTGTCTGTGTCTGTCTCTCTCTCTCTCTCTCTCATTCTCCCTCTCTCTTCCTCTCATTCTTCTTCTCTCATTCTCCCTCTCTTTTTCTCTCATTCTTCCTGTTTCTCTCTTTTTCTTTCTCTTATTCTTCCTCTTTCTTTCTCTCACTCCCCCTTTCTCTTTCTCTCTCTCTCTCTCTCATTCTATCTCTTTCTCTCTCTCTCAAAAGCAGGAACAAAGATCACACTAAAATGTGTAATCTAAAAATATAAAAGCAAAAAATGATTTACTCACTCACTGACACATCACCAGGTCTCCCAAACTATTGAAGCTAGGAATATGAAATTTCCTACACAGCTTTGTCTTGCCATCTAGGAGCTCATTAAAGAAAGGATTTTTTTTAATATTAATTTTTACGTGAGTTATTTAAGATTTATTGCCATATTTAAATTCAGGATGGGTAGAGGGTTGTGATTGGATGTTTGTTTCCTTTCTCCTGATTGGAAGTAGCAGCAACAGCAGCAGCCCCCGGCGAAGACGAGGCTGGCTTGCTCTGCATGTTCACTCCGAACTCACTCTGAACAGCTAAGAAATTCCCATCTCTCTGTCTCTCTCTTCCTCACTCCCTCCTTTCCTCCCCCCTCTCTCTCATTCTCCCTCCCTCTCCATCTCTCTCATTCTCTGTATGTGTCTTTCTCTCATTCTCTCTCCTTCCCCTCTCATTCTGTGTGTGTGTTTCTCTCTCTGTGTGTGTGTCTGTATCTCTCTCTCTTTGTCTCATTCTCTCTCTCTCTCTCTCTCTCTCTCTCTGTCTATCTGTCTTATGGAGGAAGAAATATCACACAAAAATGTGTAATACTTACATAAACTTCAATTATTTTGTAATAATTAAAGTAACTTTAATAATTTTACTACAATTAAACAACCTTTTAAGATTTTGTGATGATTAAATAAGTATTTATGATTTTGTTATAATTAAATAAGCTTTTTGAATTTTGTTATCTATTGATAACAAAAACCCACTCATTTCCAACTCACTGATGTCTGACTCGCCGCTATTTCTCAGAAACCATAGAAGCTACAGTAGTGAAAATTCGTACATACCTTGGATTCTAATCCTGGACCAAAATGCAACTATTATTACTTGCTAAAATTTCTAATTTTGGGAGTTATTTAGGTTTTAGTCAAAGAGGAGGAGCCAACCTGTGCTGGGCCAATCAGAGGACACAGTGAAAAGGGCCATCCACCATTCGAAGGTGAAGTCAGTTGCACCCACAGTCATGGCGGAGCCGGGAGCAGCCAGGCAAGGAGCAACAGGATAGGTAACTGGGGCTCCACTCTCCCTCTCCCCACTCTCCCTCTCCGTGAAAAATCTATCCTCGGGCCTGGGAGAAGCTACACATATTATATACCAGAGATAATATTACCCACTTACAGACATTGGATTGAAATTATATATCTTGGTTTCACAAAAACCCACAAAAATATCAGACCCCCTCAATACCCTAATATTAATACCATATTATAAACGATCTAACAATTGTAGCTTTTCCTCATAAAGTAACTGCACTATGTTTTTGACATAGTCCTTTAAGCCCTTGAAAACTTCTTTTGTTAAGTCTCTAATTGCAACATTTTCTCACCTCATTATAATAAACATTATAAATGACTGGTTTGAATACGGTGCACATGGAAGTGCGTTGGCTTCATCAATGCACCACAACTGACATTTTTCCTTTGTTTTTGCTATGCATTTAATTAACTTTAGTAAGTGCCTACCTCATAGCAATCCATATCTGATAAGGAACACCTGCCAGCCAATATGGTTTAGGAAGGTATTTTCTTGTTTAATGGATAAAAGAGGTTTTCCTCAGCTATGGGCAGCCATTCATTAATGGTAGTTTAACAAGGAAACTTAAAGAAAAATAGAGAGATGATTGTCAAAGTTCAACAGATACACCATCTCAAAATAGTCATGTTCTGTTCCGTGCAGAAGCTTGTCTGCTAAAGCTTGTTATTAATAATGCATGGCAATAAAGCTGAGGCCCTCCCCTTGAGTACAGCAAGCAGTGCTGAGTCCAAGCAGGATTAAGTTCAGTGGTATGGCAAAATCAATACAGTCTGCCGAATTACAAAACAAGATCTCATTATAATAATGGCAATTCCTAGTTGTCACAAATGAGGAGGAATTCAAAGGGATTACCTGGATAAAAGTACAAACAATGTTCAAACAAACTAATCCTCAGTGACATTTCTCATTTACTGAATTGCATTGGCACAAGCAGACATGATTGTTTATGGCATTCATACCAAGTTTTGATGGGAAACTGGGACCAAAAAAAAAGATTCATCTTTCATTTGTTTTTACTCTATAATAGTCTCCCCCCTCTTTTCTCAACTCTCCTGAGTAAAGTAAATATTTTTAAAGAGGGTGGATATATTTTCATTTCTAAGCACAATAGTAAAAACCCTTTATCAACGATGATGATGATAATGATGATGATGATGATGATGATGACAGCTGATTTGAACAAATTAGCTAAAACATTTCCCTTGTATAATCCAGAACACAGTTCCTAATAATGTACATAGGCCTCTCAGCATGGGGAGAATGGGGTTTGAATGGAATGCAGATAGCAATGATAATTCTAGTGTTTCCAGGGTGTGCTTCATTAATGTTCTGAGAAACTCTATACAGGATAACTCACCAAAATACATTTATAATATGTTCAGATTTAAAGGAAAAAGAATTTCATGCATTTCCTAAGTAATTCATGAAATTTACTATCACAAAAGGATTTATAGAGAAATTTTTAGAGGAAATAATCATATTCTATATGATCATATCAATTTGAATTAGAATTAGAATTAAAATTATGATTAATTGGTCATGCATGTCCGGACACACAAGGAATTTGTCTCTGGTGTACATGCTCTATATCGATAGATCTATATCTATTAGTTATAACAACAAACATACCATATTTTTCATTCCATAAGATGCACTTCCCCCCCAAAAAAAAGTGGTGTGTGTGTGCATCTTATGGAGCGAATACTGCAAAAAAGTGCAAGAGATCGATCTGCCGGGCGACAGGAAGGTTCCAATTTGGCCTCCAGGCCGATCTCCGGGCCTTGGAGTGCCCTGCAGAGCGATCTCTGTGTACCTGCATTCCAAATTAGAGGCCTCTGGGCACCATGCGTCTTATGGTCAGGCGCATCTTATGGAGTGAAAAATATGGTATCTATTTTTTAAAAATGAAGAATTTAATGCACTTGGGAACTTTCTGACTCCATACAAAAATGGATTCTATGTTACTTTATATTTTATTTTCTGGTATCTGCTTTTAAAAATTTTAAAATTATGCACAATGAAACATAATACGGTAAGTTTAAAGCACCTCAATCACATACATTGTCAAAGGACTGACACGTGTAAATGTATTATTGTTGCTATTTTCACAAAATTTGAGTTACCTTTTTGATACTTTATTTAAGTATTAGAAACCTAAAGTAATGAGGAGGTATAAGATTCTTGTTGAACCTTAGTGGCTGTTGCCAAAGTCTTAATGACAAAACAAATCACATTTGATAACTCATAAACTTATTCATTTTGACATTTGTGGGAATGGAGGAACTTGTTGTGGAGTATTAGTGCAAAACCATTGTAGTATTTCATTATGTAAATATCATTGTGGAGATTTCTGATAAGGACAAAGCAAGCTAAACATCCTTGAAGAACCAGGGACAGCCTTATAGGAGAAATTGGCAGCCAAGGGATAGATTCTGGACAGTGAAATATCTCTGGAAAAAGGAAAGATTGTGAGACCACCCAAAAGTACTCCGGACAATTGCTCCTTACAAGAAGCTTGCAGGAAACCAGGTTTCCATGGTTGATTGATGAGCCAAGCATTTGAGAGTCGACAGATTCCAATTAAGCTAACAATTATAATATAGCCTATATATAAAGTTTGATCAAGTATTATTTCTTAATCACTTTTGGAATGACTTATTTCTTGCTTTTCAAATATTAAGAGCAAATGGTACGGCAAATTTTACGGTATTCATTAGATGAGTTTCTTTCAATCATTAATGAAAGAAGTTTTAAATACGAGTTTAATAGAATATATTTTGGGGGAAATAAATGGCAAAAGGGCAATTAGAGTATTATTTTTGGAAAGTTGTAAATGGCCTAAAGGCCCAGAAGGATCTGAAATAAGATTTTGAAATTAATTAGAAGAATTCTTCCTGTGGGGAATGGCTATTATTTTGATTTCTTTAAAAAAAAAACAGAGTAGGATGAGACTTTGAAGGTGGCCACATACAGGGAACCAGAAATAAATGAAGATTGCAATTAAAGGAGAGGAATATTTAAATTTGACTTGCAAACTAGAATGGAACAAAATACTTTTACATTGAATATATTGAAGAAAATTTGTGAACAATATACTCAGATTTTAATTTTAAGAATGTCTGTCATTTTAGAGAGACTGTTTGTAAATGATGCTATAGAAGACAAACAGGTTTCACTGGGCAAGACTGAAATAGATCTGAAAAAATATATGCTGTATAAACAAATCAAACCAGTCAATTTTAATAGTTAAAATGTACACACAAATAACAAACCAGAATAATGACTTAAATAATTTTCCTATACTATATTTGCAGAGGATACTTGTTAAAGTTTTGAAAGACTTGGTGAAAAGAGATTTAAAAAAAGAAATCAAATTTTGGGACAATATTTGAAGGGTTTAACAATTGTTAGAAGTAAAGAGGTGGAAGATAAATTTGGTTTATTTGATCAAGGTTAAAATACATGCTGTTGTTTCTGGTCACCTTTAATGAACTTTTACTGACCAGGTCTGATTGATAAGGTTTTAAGGATTTGTTTACGGATAAGAGATGAACCATGTGGTGAAGATTTTATTATTATATTTTAAGACAAGTTGATAAGTTATTAAAAATATTTATACCTTGGAGAAAGTGAGAATTTACTTTTTCCTTTATTTCTTTTTCTCTTTCTTTGCTACATTCTTATTTTTTTTACTTTTTCCCTATTTTCCTTTTTGTTTCTGCACTCTATAGTTTCTTTTCATTCCTTTAATTGTTAATGTTAATTTTTTACCTGTATGATTATAATTAGTCTTTCTGTGTATAATTGTAATGCTTAAGAACCATGGTGGAACAGTGGTTAGAATGCAATGCAATAAATATGAGTGCTATTGCTATTGCTATTAATCAAAATATATTTTGAAAAAGTATAATAGGTGACAAAGTGAAACTCAAAGGTTCCCCTCGAATAATATCTCTTGGGCTTCCAGCAGATGGCGCGGCTCTGAGGTTTTGGGCACTCCCAGACCAAACTGCCAGACGACTGGTGGACCAGAACTTTTCAAGGTCCTAAGCTTCCCTGAAGAGAAAGTGGAGGAGAGGGGGCATTCAGAGGTCCCAGGGAAGGAGGTGACCACCCTGGGATCAAAGAAGAAACCCCCCTGAAGACCCACCAAGACAGCTGTGATAGCTGCAGTATATAGCTGCAGACGAGCTGTGGAGCAAAGTGGAAGTTTGTTTTTTAAACTGCAAAAAGCACTTATCAGAGAAACAGTTACCTGGTGAGCTTTTTTAAATCCTACTTTCAAAAACCTCTGTTACCTGGTTGAAAGAAACAGTGAGTTTTTCCTGGAGAGATGGAGAAAACTGGTGAATGAAAGTGAAAGGGCTGAATCTGTTACTGAAACATTTTAGATGAAAATTAATGTTCTAGAGAAAAGAATTCTGACAGATTAAATATAAATAAATTCTATGAAAATATTTTTTCATATCTTGACTTTGAAAAAAGGGAAGATTTTAAACTCAAAGACTAAGAACTGTTACCAGTGTGTTTTGATATTGTAAGTGACATCTGGTGATGAGAACAAGAAATGTTACCTTGAAAACATATGTGGTTTGTTTTGGAAGAAATAGAAAATATTTGGACTTTGAAAGCAAGGAAACAAAACTGTAAATTGTCACAAAATGAGTAAGCCTCCAAGAAGAAGATCTATTCCAGCAACGCCTGAACTTACAACTCAAGAGATGTTACAAGCAATACAGAAAATGTTTGGTAAGCAAAATTTGGAATTTGAAAAATTAAATAAAAAATTGGATGAACATAAGGAGTGGATTGTTCAAAATCAAAAAGAAATTGTTAAAGTTAAAGAAAAGATATGTGAACATGTAAAAAAAATATAGAAATTGGATGAAGAAAATCAAGAGTTTGCTGGTTTGGCTACATTAGAATTGGAAAAAGCAAATTACTATGTGAGACTGCAAAATGTGCCTGAGGAGAATGAGAAGGTTGATGAATTTAAAAGAAAGGTGGCAAGGATTTTGGCTGATGGTTTGGATGTTGCAGATGGTGATATGTACAAGGAAATTGATGAAGTCTACAGGATGAGTACTGCTTATGCAACCTTCCAAGGTAAATGCATGTGAGATTTATAGAAAAACCACCAGATGAAAATTACTGAATAGAACACAAAATACAGAAATAACAACTGGCAACAATAAGATTGTGGTGCTGAAACAAGAACCAAAGAGAATAAGATACAACCAAAGACAATACCAATTCTTGACAACACAACTGATAAAAAAGATATAAGATTCAGATGGCTTGTTCCAGAGGGAATTCTTTTCTACTGGAATGAGATCAGATACTACTTGAATGGATGCAGAAAGACACATGAAAGCAGAATATTTTTTGCAATGACATGCAGTCTTCTTTGAGCAACAAACTTCCTCTCAATAAACTGGAAAGTTGGCTGAACAAGAAGGATCCCAGGAACAACCACAGGCACAAGCTGAGGTGCAACTACTAGACCAAAGCGACTTGCTTGAAAAGGAAGCACCTGTGCAACCAAGGTTACAATCTAGGAAAATATGGCAGAACAAAATAGAACACGAACAAACATAAGTTAAATATGATGGAGGAAGAAAGAATGGCACAACAATTAAAAATCGTTAAGCAAAACTATTTTGAGATGCAAATAAATCCAAACAATGGTTGTCATATAGACTTAAAAAACAAAGAGAGAAAAGAATGATAAACAAACTGAGCAATGAGAAGGAAGAAATGGGATATGCAAAGGACCAATTGCAGAAAATAATAAAAGACTATTATGCAAAACCATATCACCAAGAAAAAATAGACATCGACAAAATAAAGCAATATTTGGAGAACAGCCAAATATCACAAATTTCTGAGAAACAGAATAATGTTAAATCAAGAAATAAGCTTGATAGAACTAACAGAAGCGATAAAAAGACAAAAAAATGAAAAAACACCCAGACTTAATGGCTTACCAGCAGAGGTCTATAAGACATTTCAAGAGACACTAAATACACCATTGAAGGATCTTTATAATGAATTGCTGATTAAATATAAAATGCCAAAAACTTGACTGGAAGCCAATATTGCATTGATCCCAAAGGAAGAGACGGATGTGACGCATATCAAGAACTATCGTCCGATTTCCCTATTAAATGTGGATTATAAAATATTTGTTTCAATAATGACTTAGAGACTGAAGATAATTTGGAGGAATTTTATACATGAAGATCAAAATGGGTTTTTACCAAAGAGACAAATTAAAAACAACTTGAGGATAATATTGAATGTTTTGGAATATTATGAGTTGCATCCAGGGAACCAACTAGATTTGGTTTTCCTGGATGCACAAAAGGCCTTTAGCAATCTTTCATGGCAGTTCCTGTTCCAGCAGTTGGAAATGATGAATTTTGGGTGGGACTTCATAAATATGATCAAAACAATTTATTCTCAACAATCAGTTAAAATAATAGTTAATGGAGAATTAACGCAGAACTTTGAGATAAAGAAGGATACGAGGCGAGGCTGTTCAATCTCTCCTTTATTGTTTATTTTAACACTAGAAATTTTGAACAGAAATGTTAGAAATGACACAGACATTAGAGGATTGAAAGTGAGAGATCAAAACTCTAAGCTACAAGCATTTGAAGATGACTTAGTATTTATTTTGGCAGAACCAATAATTATGATACCTAAATTTATACGGACAATAGAAGAATATGGGGAGGTGGCAGGACTTAAAATTAATAGAGAGAAAACAAAACAAAAGAAAAAATTAGTAGAAAGTATGAACCTGTAACTGGTAAAAAAAGAAAAATACTTAGGAATATATACAGTATAACAGCTAGATGTTCTACTTTAAAAGAAGATAACTATGATAGACTCTTGAATCAGATTAAGATTGGGCTAGAATGATGAAAAAAATTACAGCTATCATTGTTAGGAAGAATTGCAACAGTGAAAATGAACATTTTACCGAAAATGCTATTTTTATTTCAAGCAATACCAATAAACTTGGGGATTTGTTTTATGAATTAAAAATGATAGTTACAAAATATATATGGCAAGGGAAAAAAGCAAGAATAAAATTGAAGTTACTACAAGATAACAAAAATAGTGGTGATGTAAGATTACCAAATTTGTACTACCAACCATCTGCATTAACATGGGTTAAGGAATGGATTTTATTAAGATATAAGAGACTGTTATATCTAGAAGGTTTTGATTTACAACTAGGGTGGCACACATTTTTGTGGTATGGTAAAAGTAAGGTCCATAAATACTTTGAAAACCATCATGTAAGAAATTCTCTGTATAAGGCATGGGAGAAAGTTAAAAAGAAAATTTATATGAAAATTCCAGAATGGGTCTCTACAACGGAAGCTTTTGTGCAACTAAGTTTGGTTGAAATGGAAAAAAATCTGGACAAATAAGGATATTGTTCTGGGCAGGGGCTAGCAGGAGCAAGATGTCAGGAAAGGGTTACTGGAACATGACTCACAATGTCCAGAGTCTGGGTCACGAGGGTCAGCAGAATGTGCTGTAGCCATTAATCAAGTCCGAGATCAAGAAGCCGGCAATATACAGAGTCCAGTCCGAGATCAAAGCAGGAATACAGAAAGCAGAAGCCCAGCTGAGGTCCAGAATGCCAAAGCATACACAGAGGTCCATCCAAGATCGAAGCAGGAATGCAGCAAGCAGAAGCCAAGCCGGGGTCAAGAATGCCGCAACAGAATTCAAGCCGGGGTCAGGAATCAAAGGTGCCAAAACAGAAGCCAGAAATCAATCAGTTGCTGAAACTAGAAGCCTGCTGATTCCTGGTTCATTTTAAGTTTCTTCAGAGGGTGGGGGCTGCCTGCCACGTCCCCGATGACTAATCGCCTGGTGAGGTCGTGACCTCAGCTCCTTCCTTCTGACTCGTCTCCTCATTCTGGCATCTAAAATATCTCCGTCAGCTGTGTCAGACTCAGGCTCGGCGTCTCCCAGCTGTTTATTGTTTTCCGGCATTGGTTCTGCCTCTGCCCCCTGTTTGTCTCCCTCTCCTGCTACTTCTGGCAATTCAGCTGCAGGAGAGGGGGAGGGCAGGCGAGGCAAGGGGGGAGCAGCCAGATGTGAGGTGCCTTCTTCCCCTGAGTCGTCAGCAGAGTCCTCATCCATCAAAGAAGATAGGAAGGATCGCTGAGGCACGACAGTTATTCTAGATTTGGAAGGAAAACTGAAATCTAGACTATCATTGGAAAACCAGGGTCCATGGTGGTCATATAAGCAATTAAAGAATAGATATTACATAGATGCAAAAACAGGAGGATGGAAGATGAGCAAGTAAAAGGGACTATGATAACATGGGCGAAAAACTTTGGATATCCAATTGATATTGACAGATGGTATAGTTTATGGGAAAAGAATCTAAGGATGACAAAAGCAGTTTCATATAAAAAAAACTTGTATAGGATGTTTTATAGATGGCATATGACACCATTTAAATTGTCTAAAATGTGCAAAGAAGTGTCTGACAGATGTTGGAAGT
>JANHFO010005411.1:21526-34488 GCA_032468095.1 Pareas carinatus
TTCAGCAGTTCGAATCCCACTAGCTCAAGGTTGACTCAGCCTTCCATCCTTCCGAGGTCGGTCAAATGAGGACCCAGGTTGTTGGGGACAATATGCTGATTTCTGTAAACCGCTTAGAGAGGGCTATAAAGTCCTGTGAAGCAGCATATAAGTCTAACTGCTATTGCTATATCTAACTGCTATTAATTTCCTTTCTAGAAGACTGCCCAGTGACCTGATCTGGATAGATGTGTGAGAAGGAAGATGAATTTGTGAAACAAATGAACCTATAATTAAACTTCAGTCATCCCTATCCAAATTCAAAGACTCTGGAATCCAATGGCTGCCATCTGGAAGGCAGTTCATATTATTTTCAAGAAAACTGCATGAGCCACGTAATTACCAGGCAGTGGATCTCTATTTTTTATTTAAAAATAAATCCTTTGCTTCAGAAGAAACAAGGTGAAGAAATTAACCATTCTGATTTGAAAGCGCGATTGTGCTGTTCCGGAAGTCTCCAGGATAATTGACTGAAATATGTTGTGAATCATACACACAAAAAATCATAGGAAACAAATAGCTAGTTGTTTGCAAAACGTGCATTATGAGAATTGGTCCAGAAGTAATGTCAGTGAAATTATTAGAAAATGAGAATATTTAGGAATGGGTAGCTTTTCCTGTCAAAGTTTTGGGAAAGTGAATGGTGACTTTGGTAGTTAGTTTGTGTAACTGCATGTATCAACAGTTCCCTGAAAACAACTGATTAACTGACTCAGTGAGGAACTACATAACTCTAATTTTTCAACTGAGGAACAATTGAGGAACAATCGAGGAACAATTGAGGAACAATCGAGGAACAATTGAGGAACTGAGGAACAATTGAATTTTATTTTCTGAAGTCCTCTGAAGCATTGTTCATCTTGCTAGCAGTCCAAGCAGACTTTAGTACTGCTGTTTTTCCTGAAACAAAGATGAAGTTTTGACCAAAAATGTCAGGGCTATATGAATACAAAGTGTAACTTTGCATAAACAGAGACCTAACATGCCTACATTTCTTTGTGGTGTTGACATGCCTCTTTGCTTCAGTGTCCTGTACCTATTCTTATTTATTTATTTTGTTTTAGTGCAATATTTGTATTTAGCTCTTGATCATAAATCTCTGTATTAATTAAGGCATATATAAATATAGAAAATCCTGACTCTAGCAGCCTCTTTTCGATAAACCAGGTTCTTGATAAGAGCTGGAATCCATAGAATCTCATATTTAGAGACCAAAGCATGCCTAACAGCTTCATTTGGCCTTGATCCAATGTATTTAATGTTTATTTGGTTTTTAGACTGCATCAATTCAATTCAAAGGACAAAATCTTTCTGTTTGTTAAATTGGATCAAATTTCATATCACAGCTGCTAATACCTCCCACGTGTTTAGAGAAGATTCATCACTTGTCGTAAAGCTGTGAAGAAAGCCTAGGCAGAGTGATATAACAACAGATGACAAAATATCATCAGTAGAAAATTCTCAAAAGTTTCCAATTTCCTGAAGAGGGCAGTGGTATCCAATGTGACAAAGTCTCATCCCTTTCAACAAAACTCTGTTTATTTGGCATTAAATCTTCCCTGATGGATAATTTGAACATTTTCATTTCCTGTCTGAAAAAGGTTTTATGCAATTACAGTTTAGAAATTGACATTCCTGTACATTAATTCCTAGAAAAGAACCGAGCTCTGTCCATTGATGCATCACAGGCTTTTAAAATAAGTACAAAGCTCAGTTTAAGAGAATTGGAATAACTTTTTTCCCCTGTTCCTTAATTTTTTAAAAAAGTTTCCTTTCCTTTTGGTTAATCACAAAATATCAAGTTATTAGTAAATAGAATTTAATGAATTCCCAGCATTTAAAATTAACAATAAGATTCTTTAATGCTTTGGGAGGCAACATTGGACACTAAGAAGTCATTGCTGCCACAAAGTTTAGCTGATTCAAACAGATTTTCTTATTTTAATTTTGAGGATTACCCTTGAATTTTTATATGTTGTAATGCTGTCTTACTTCAGTTTTGATAATTTAATATATCATATGTTTCTCTTCTGTGACAATCCCTCTGAGAAGCTGTTTACAATTTATAGTTTTTGAATAAATCAATGCATTACATAGTAATGGCATTTCTGACTCTAAATATTTTCCTGTTTATGTTTCTTATTCCATCTGTTCAAGTCTGCACATATTCATATCTGAAGAAAAAAAAGTTGTGGCATTAACATTAGAGTCATACTATCGCAATTGATGAAATCAGTTGAATTTTGGCTACTCCCAAATACCTTTGTGTAGATATTGCTCATAAATCAAAATGTTCCAGAGCAGGGCACAGAGCTGCTCTGCCACAAATGTGTTTTACACATTTGCTTTTGCTTTGAGGTTATCTGGGCTCCCATTATAAATGAAGGCCATGATGAGTAATGAATTCATACACAAGCACACACATTGAGTTTAAACATAAACATGCAATATATAAAAATGCAAGTAAACTAATCTTAAAATATAGTTTTATTCTTTATCAAAATAGAGGATCAGCTGTAATGCCATTAAATTAATTAAAGCAGAATATAATTACAGAAAGTATATCTTAACCTTGGTTAAATAGAGACAATTGTGCAACTGTAGTTCGTTCAGGGGGGTAGGAGCTATCTTTCTTGAGGACACAATGGAACAAGGATTACCAGGTGTTTCTGTTGATTCTCTTACAAAACCTCACTAGCCAATCTAATGGGGAAAAATGAGACTTTTTCTGTATAGCTTTGAGGCTCTGCCATCTATATTGGAAAACCTAGTCATGAAAAAGTCAAGTGTAGAGGATGCTAAAGAGCAAAGGATTGTTAAATTATGTGTCATGGCTATAAACAATTAGGGTAGAATCACTTTCCTTCACTTTTGGCAAAAATACATAATGGATGGAAATGCAGGAACCTGTTCTCACTCCCCCTCTATAGAAACACTAAAAATCATTTTAGAAGCTGTTTCCTGCTTGCAAACTCTTTGTGACATACCTTAATATAGGAATATTTCCCCCTGTATAAATTTTATGTTGCTATGCAAAATCCCAAAGGTGCTTTTTAAAGGCAACTGGACTTTGTTTCCCTTGAAAATGTTTCATTTCTCATCCAAGAAGCTTCTTTTTCAGTTTTTCTTCAGTCAGAACTGAAGAAGCTTCTTGGATGAGAAGTGAAACATCAACATCTTCAATGAAAACCAAAGTCCAGTTGCCTTTTGAAAACACACCTTTGGAACAACAATGACCTGTATGATGAATTTACTTTATGATTATGAATGTATTTTATGATTAGGATTGCAGTTTGTTGATTGCACCTAATATGTACATGACATGATGAATGTGCTTTATGATTATGAATGTATCTTATGATTGCAATCAATGTTTGTCAATTATAGCCTGAATGTAAGTATAGAGCTTGTATATCGGAGACAAATTTCTTGTGTGTATAGACATACTTGGTAAATAAATCCTAAAAATTCTAATTCTGTGTGACTGAGAATCTTCAAAAACATTTACTATGCAAAGCTTTTTATTTTATTATGTTGACCTATAGATGGTTGAATTTAGCTTTTGGGGGGGATGTCATTTCAATCCTGGTGGTTCCAAGTCAAGGACTTTGCTTATGAAAAGACACTGCTAAGTAAATAGTTGGAGATTATCACTGGCATTTTTGTAACCCAGCCATTCATAGTAACTACTATAATGAAGCTGTAAGCCTCTTTTTCTCTTAAGGAAGACCAGGGGACTTTCAGTCAGCATTGAAAGCATTATGCTTTTCTTCTTTACAGCAAAAGATTGTAGTAAAACCATGTTCAGCAGGAAAAAAGAAAGAAAAGTGCTGTCTCTATGGTCAACACAATGTCAAAGGTGCTGCAAAATTGTGGTTTGTGTAATGGTCTTATTTGCTCTGTACATGAAATTGTAAAATGTGTTAGTTGTCTAGGGGGTTGTTCTATTGCAGAGTAAATTATAGTTCCAGTGTTCTGTAACATCTATCAACATTACATGAATTTTGCACCATTATAATCATGTTGTGTTGTTTTGGTCAATTAAATTCCCAGCCCATTATTTTGTAGGTGTTTTTATTTTACATTGTGGGATTTTATTGACTTCTATGCAACTCTCTTGTTTTAGTAAAACAAGGTATTTCTTAATAAAGTGTTTTATTTTTGTTGGTTTTTTTGTTTTTGTTTTTTACCTAGGAATGATTAATACAATTCCTGGTTGTTTTTATTTTTATGACTAAATCCAGTTTGTGACAAACATTATTATCCACCAAGGGCTAAAGTTAGCAACTGTAAGATAAAATGTTGCAAATTAAAAGCAGGTAAAAAATAAAAGTTTGGGCTACTGCTGACAACATATACAAAATATCTATAAGTCCATATAATATCCAAGTCCTGTGACTTCCAAATGCATAAGACTTCCTAGTGAACATGAATAGAATTACGATGAAATTCCTCAACTGGAAACTGTTATGGTAGAGAAAATTAGTGTAGACATAGGACAATGACGATAGTCCAACAACGACCATTGAATAGTCAGAGCGGAATTAAAGTAGCAGCGCCAGAGGTTCTGAAGCTGCCCATGTTCCCTTTTGCAGAGCCTTTCTTTTCCTACCTTGGAACTATCTATTTCAGTAAACAATAGAAAGAAATAGACTTCCATAAACATTGTTGTTTCTTCTCACAAGAGGATGCATCGACAACCTCCTATCTGTATACAACAGGGTTAGCAACTTTGTAGGTCATAGGCTGCATGAAGCAAGAAAATCATTTCTCCACAGTTTAAGTATTTGACTCGCAATGATTTCTAGTAAGTGATTTCCACGTTTTGAATTTCTTTTACTAACATGAAGAATTCAGAATTTAAAAAGGGGAAAAACCTAGGTTATTTTTCCAGTTATCTTTCTCATTGCTCATCTTTTGAAACATCTATTTTCCCTACATACCTTGTAGTTTGTTGCAGTGATTTAAAGGGTGGGTGTTTATGTATGCACATTTAAACATGTTTATGCATGTTTATTTTCTTAATTTGATGTATTGGCCATAAAAATTATATTTAATAGTATTATTAAATACTATTTAATAGTATTATTTCAAGATGCACAGAGAAATTTGGGGGGGGTTAGGAGAAAGCCTAAAAGTTTTCTTTCTTTCTTTTTTCCTTCACAGGCCAGGTTGGCAGTAGGACTGAAACATGTTAAAATAAGTGTTTGGCTGAAATTATTTCACTAAGCTGATTACATTTTCAAAAGTCCAAGCCAAACTGGTAAGAAGAAAAATGAAAAGGAATGGGGAACTCTTGGAGGTCTTTAAAATCAGCTTTCTAAGGCCTTCATGAAACATTTTTGACTGGTCAATCTCTTAATATAATGGAACTTTCTCTGACGTGTTTTTTTTCCTAGAAAAAAATGCTAGAAAGAGCATTTTATATGGTATAAATTGCATCTTCTTCAGTCTAAAGGTTTTACATCAATATCTGGAGGACATACGTTCAGAAATGCAGTCCTAGGTGGCTGAAAATAATCTAGCCCTTGATTTATATGAAGATACAACTTATCATCAATACTGTATCAAACTCAGTTGTCAACCATGATCAATATGAAATTATTCTAACTGTTGTAAAATATTACTACTGTACAGAAAATTGTTCTGCATTTTTTCTAACAGTTCTCATTCAGTCTGAAGAAAGTGAATTTGGTTTTTAAAATGGCTTTCAAAGGGAAAGACAATATATTGCATGTAGACAGGGTATGGTCAAAAGACTGGATGAATGTCTGGACTTTCGATATTCATTGATTTCTTCAACCTTCTGCTGCCTTCCTGGTTTCTGATGTTTCAGGTTCATTTCTATGGATGACACCATGAAACATGATATCTCTTTTACCTGGTTTTTTAAATAAACATGAGTACTAAGAGTAACTTTAGAATTATAGAAATTTACAGAAAGTAGCATATGTATATTCAGAACAATATATGAGTCATTCAGATAAAGGGTTCTTACACAGAAATAAATGGAAAATAAAATATTCTCAGATTTGAATGATGTAAATGAGCTCATGAAATGAAGAGTACAACCGCTATAAAGACTAAACTAGTGATGGTCAATAAATAAACTGTCGAGGGTTTGAGTTTGGTTTGGTTCTTTAAAGTCAGAATTAACTCTAGACAGTATCATAGACAAGTTCATCCTCTTCTCTTGTCAAAGATCTGCACGGTGTTCTATAGTTGTCAGATGATCTGTACATCTGTTCTATATATTTCTACAGTATAGCTCTATGTTTTCCTATATTTCTAATTGCTGCTGCTTACGTAAGCAATGTATCCATGACAATATTTGATAAGGGACCTTGTGACCTGAGATATTTCTGCGCAAGTCCCAAATTTTTCTATCCTTCTTTCTCTTTGAACTCCTGCCAGGTAGCACGCAGGAGGGAACTATCTGCCAAAATGTAGCCTATTACTGAGATTAGAGTTTCTAGAGTTTTATTTAATTTTAAATAAAAGTGTTTTGATTAGAACTACGCTCTCGGTTTCATTCTGTGAGTATGCTGAGCAGAGACATGCTATAGTCCATCAGTAAACCTCACAAAGGGGCTTCTGGATTTTAATCCATGCCCCAACAATGTGGTTTCCCACTACCTACTGAGAGAGGTCTGGCTTCTTGCTCAAGACACTACAAGAACTCACACTCTTCTGGGTTCTAAACCAGCACCATTCTCACTACCAAACTGAATCTCACAGACATAATATTAAATGTAAAGTGAAGGGATAAATATTTTTGTAATAAAAGTGACTTTTATAAATACAAAGTGTGACTACTAATCTCCGCTAGTTTCACAACTTTGTTATGTAACTGAAATCACACAAGGCTTACAATGTGGATTGTTTTCATCTAGTTGCATTAGCTAGAGTGCTGTGATGTTTTCAGTTGAAATCCGAACTCTGAAATTTATTTAGTAAATAAATATGAGGAAATTCTATAAGATATCCTCTTAAGTTTGAAAAACATTTACCGTATATCTTTAGACTGAAACTTAAATTAAACAAAGAAATAAATTTTTCACCATCTGTCATTTTTTTTGTAAAATGTAAAAAAAAAACCCAGAACAGTTGTTTACCAATGCATGATCAAAAGTGTATTTAAAACCAGAGCAAATTTTTACTTGATTTTAGAAAATTTGGCATGCCTTCTGTCTTTCATTTCCCCTTAGGCTAGACAATGGAATGCAATGAAAGTAATATAACCGATGAAGGTATTTTTATCCAAAAGTTTCCATCTGCTAAGATGAGGTTTTAAAATTAATTCCAGCTTTGAACAGATGATTGCTTTATAATGCCCATTCATTAAACTGGAATATTCTTACGTCTGCTTGCAAACCTAAGAGATCCCTTCCTCCAAAGCTCAAAAAAGTAGCCATATTGGGAGAAGTGCTGGGATCTATAGTGGTGTCTCAAATGAATTTTGTCTCTGTTCCTTTTTGTGTTTTTCTCCAAAATGGAAGGTGATTGAGTTTTAACTACGCTACTTGAAACATCTAATAGTGTGCCCAGTTTTGCTGTAGAATCTATTTTCTTGTTGCTACAGTTGGATTTCTTTCCAACTGGTACATATAAAGTATGTTATTTGTCCTTGTTAGATAATGTTACTAGTAGTATTTGTTGTTATTCTTATTAGAGCACTTTAATTGCCATTTTTTTATTTGTAGTGAAATTATTTAAAAACTTTGTTCATGCCGAATAAACTCAGTTTTATACAGGGTGCAGCCTGTATAAATAAATCTAAAGTGTTATAATTGAATGGTAACATGATGTATGTGGAAAATTGGCAATTTGTCAAAACTCCCAGGATACAGTACTATAAAGGTCATCAGTATAGACTCACTGAGACTGCTCAGTGCTTCAAATTTGATTTGGAATTTGATATGGAAGAAATGCTCAAGAATATACAGGAACATGAATGAAGCACTAAACTGTGATTCATTAAAATAAATGTGTCCTTTCTTAGAATTGCATGATTGCTGTGAGGAAGTTTTACCACACATCTATGTGATAAAGCAGCTGCTTTAATAAGTTATAGCCAGATAAAGAGTTTGCACTTTGGGGCATTCTGAGGTGCCTGTTCCAAATCTATTCTAAAGTGTATCGCAAAATTTTAATATCTATGCTTACAATTCTCTAATGTATGTCTAAAATGATACAAATTTTTATTGTGCCTGTCTATGGCTAGAAAGAGTCTGAGAATTATTGAAAGGACATTGGCACCAGTTGAGATAATTTCAAAACAATAAAGTGCAATGAAAACATAGTTAAGAAATAAAACAAGAAAATTAAAATGCACTGCTATATACAATTAAGAGATGTAGTACTGAGTTCTTTTGCTTGAGTAAGTATACATGCTTTGCATTGTTTAGTCATCCTGTGATCATTAGATACCTTCAGAATTTCAAAGAAAGATTCCCACAGCTGCAAAAGGTCATGTATATTAGCAGACAAGTTTAACAACCTACAGTACCTGACAGTATTATCTATGTCTGCTTTCAGACAATACTTATTTAATCTTAAATCCAAAAATGTTTCAGCTGTGAAATATGCTTAATGGCTCTTAGCTGCATCATTAATATTATTGTGATATCGAGAAAAGAGAGAAAGGAGATACTTTAAAGTTTATCTGCTTTTACAAAAGTAAGAAAGTGATATCTATCTAAAGGTAGGTATTTTCATATTCATCCAAATGTTCTGAATGTTAACATTTTCTCACTGTGTCTGGAACCTGTTGCTGTGTTTTTCTTTCCTAAAACAGAGGCCAAGCCAATAAAGTTAACCTAGCGTGTAAGAAAAACACCTTCAAAAGCGGTGACTGCAATAAATTCTCTCATGATTGAAAATCAATTAAATAAGACGGACACTAAAGTGAATATTTATGACAGTATAAAGCATGGCTTAAATTAGGTGTTGATTATATTAATCTTCATGGCTAAAAAGGTTCAAATAAATATGATAATGCAAAGACATTGTATTTTAAGAATCATTACAAGTAGCACCTAGAGTGCCCCTAAACAAGATCAAAACTGTGAGATACAATTCATTCATTCCCAATCCAGTTATTATGTGTATTGGAAGAGAAATAAAAGGAGATGAAACATTTTCATCAGTACCAATGCATAGGAAAGGTTAAAGCCCCTTTCTGTCCTATCCACATTTAAAACCCCCTGACCTCACTGTGGCTATCATTTCAAAAGAAAAAGATAAAAATTCAGTTCGTCTTATATATAATTTAGCATCCATTGACTTGTTTAAAGGTTCACCAGGTATATTTATACTGTGAATGCTAACAGTCATATTTACAACTGTGCCTTCATTTTAGAAACAATCCTCCAGTTCTTGAAAATGGTTGCATGTGCCATGTGCCTGTGATGCAGAACAGTAGTGCCTCTGGGTGAATGCTTGGCGACTTTACCCAAAAGTGCTTTTTCAGCAAGCTCTTACCTGTTTATCCAAATTCTTTTATAAACCATTGGCCTTATAGCCCACTTAAGGTCAAAAGAGAGCTGTTTAAACATTTAAGCTTCTACCAATGAGCTGCATGCTATTTTCTTAACAGAAGCATCGACGTCTAGCCATCTTAGATGGAAGTGGAAGTGAATATTGATGTGAGACATTCTGGAAAGCATATTTCAGTGAAACGCTTATCCTTGACATAATCTGGGAATCATAATAGGAGCTCTGTGGCTCATTTTTAGGCTCATTGATAAATATATATATATGTGATAATAGTAAAAATGTGCTGCTTTGTAGTGTGCATTTGGAGTAAACACTAATAAAAAAATCCCCCTTCAAGTTTTCCTTTACTAATGCACTTGTGAGCTATGAAGGAAGCCATGTAATGACAATATCAAAGATGGGCAGTTTTGGGGAACGGAGATTCCACACATCCTCAGTCAAAATATATAGACCTAGCTAAACATTTAACAAGTATGTACAAGGACACAAGCACTGTTTCATTACAGATACTGTCAGTATGTTCACAATCTTATCCAGTTTTTGTCTATAATGTTCATGCACAAGAGAGAAATATAGGTTCATTATTTTTTCAACTGAATATGTTTCTAAAAAAGAACCATGTCAATTGTAGAGTACTAAATATTACTTAATTAATGTGAAGAACTTTCACTTTATTATAGGCTTGTTCAAAATTCGCTAAGATTGGGTTTGTCTGCTCTCAGATCCTTCAGTTCCCGCGGTTGACAGAATCTGAAAGACACCAGTCTGGTCCAACTGCCTTTTAGTTTATGGGATAACTAATTATGCTACATTTTTACATCATGTCTGCTCTCATGCAGTGGATTTTAGTGTCAGAAATAGGTGAACAGAATTTCTTACTTTCCAGACACTGTTATACAACCCAAAATCAGATGACAGGCTGAAATGTTTAGGGCTTCAAGCTCTTTAGTTATAATTGGCTGCATATTGACTTAGTAATATTTGACCTAGGGTACTTTTACCATTGGGCCTGATATTATATTTATCAGCACTGAAACAGCTTTAGTGTTCTTTCTTTATATTTCCCCACTTGTTAGTGGAGAACAAACTGAAAATTATTACTGAGAAAAAGTAATATCAAAGAAATACGTTGATGCAGAAAACTAATACATAAGTAAATTAGGCAACCTATTCCCCAAAGCACCTGAAGGTAGGACCAGAAGCAATGAATGGAAGCTATTCTATTATTCTGCTATTAATACAACAGGCTGCGTAATGATATATCAGTGTTATTTTCCTAGACCATTTTGGATGATCTACCCATAGTATCCTAGATTATTTTTTATTATATATGGAAAAAATAAAGTAATACTTAAGGAAAGAGTCATACTTTAAGTTTGATTGGGAATGAGTTCAAGTTAGGCCTATCCTAATTAATAATTATAAATGGTATTGGCAGAATAACGTTTCTTCATTCCCAAGAATCTAGATAGATTTTATAGGTCAATGTATTTTGTTCTATTAATTGGCACCATTAATTTCTGTCAGTTTGGTCTAGTGGTTAAAGCATCAGGCTAGAAAGTAAGAGACGAAGAGTTCAAGTTCCACCTTAGCCATGAAAACCAGCAGGATGATTTTGGGCCAGTTCTCTGTCTCTTTCCTCACAGGATGGTTGTTGTGGGGAAAATAAGAGGAGGTAGTGTTGGATTGATGTTTGTCATCATGGGATATAAATAGATAAATGTCAATATGGCTATTTTTGATTAGTTTATATATAAGGTCATGTTGGATGAAATATCTTTTGGGCAATATTTAGGGGCAGTAATTAGAAAACTGAAGAACTATCCTTTCTAATAATCAGAACTATAAATCATGTTCATTTTTTAATTTTTATACAAAAAAGTCCATAAGAGATCCCCTTTGTCCTCTTTTTTAATTATCCATAGGGTGAGATATGGAGAATATCTGAACTCAATCTATAAAAAGAGGATTCCCATGGCAACTGAGTGTGGATACGAGTATGTGGATTGAAAGAGGATTGCTGTATGGAGCAGGCAGCACGCCAGAACAAAGCAAAGCAGGCAAATAATAGCCAGTAAAAAATCCGATGTAGAATTCTCCTACACTGCAGCCAAAAGGTGAATGGAACATCAGAACTTGGCAGTCAGGCCACCTTCTCTAGAAATGGCAACCCTCAGCTGACTACACCTCTTCCCAAATACCAAAGGACTGAGAGGTGCCAAAGTCCCTATAGCAGTTCATGATGGCAGTCATTGATACTTGACTGAAATACTCAAATGCAAGCTAACAACAAAGCTAGCTAACTCTATGATGGCTAAACGTATGATTATAGTTCAGGCTGAGGAGTGTTTCCCATAACATCTACTTAAGAAAACAGGCAAGGGCAGGGATAACCTAATCCTGTTCTTTTATGGAGGTATACTTTTATACATGAAAAGAACTATAAAAATGAATCATTAGACCTTAGACCCGTATGCACTTTGGTAAATAGTACATGTATAGTGATCAGAGTTAGGAATCAGTAAGATTTGAGATTCTCGGGTATTGAATGGACTAGGAGATTATTGAAAGCCAGTTTGGTGTACAAGTGGATTCACAAACACAAATGGGACCAGAATTTTCATTGTAAGTAATTGTGGTCATGTTGGATGTGATTTGATTTTATGACAATTTTATGGTAGTCATTAAGTGAATCACATGGTTGTTAAGTGAATAGAGCTGCCCCAATTTTTATCAGCAAAAAAGTTCAGAAAATAAAGGACACTGAAATTGACCATAAATGTGAGCTAGTTGCTAAATGTACAGTTTGAGATTGCATGACTTTGTGGATGGTGCAATGATCATAAGTACAAGTACAGGTAATGTCACTTTTTCCAAGGCTGTTGTAACTTTGAGCTGTCATTACATGAACAGTCATAAGTCAAGGACTACCTCTAATGGTTAAGGTGCTCTATTAGAAACAGGAAAAAGTCAGTTCTACTCCTCCTTTAGGAAACCAGCTGGATGATCTTGGGCAAGTTACTCTTTCTCAGCCCAACTCACCTGACAGGGTTATTGTTGTAGAAAAAAATAATTGCCTTGATTATATAAGATAAAAGATAATATACTGTAAATGTAATAAATAATTTGAACTCTCATATACATCTTAGCTCTTGAATGAATAGATCTAATGTTAGAACAGGATTTAAATTTATTGTGGCTATTTTTGAAGATTTTTAATTGTGTCTCTTTGCATTGTTAATAATGACTTTTTTATCTCAATATTGTAGGGGTCTCCAACCTTTCTGTCTTTGCAGACTGGCATGCATGTGGGAGAGAGAAAGGGGATGGCTGAATGACATGTGCCACTTTTTTAAAAAAAGGTACATACATTTGTAAAATAATGATCAGAGAACTTCCATTTTATTAATATAAAAGGCACCTAT
>JANHFO010005412.1:1998-26956 GCA_032468095.1 Pareas carinatus
CCTTCCCCCATATCCCATATTTTGTAAATAGTTTTCTAAAGTTCAATGTTAAATTTTTCATGTTTTCTGTACACCGCTCTGAGTCCTTCGGGAGAAGGGCGGTATGTAAATCTAAATAAATAAATAAATAAATAAATAAATTCTGGACTAGCTGGAGTGTCAGGGTGCATTTCAAGGAGAGCCCCATGTAGAGAGCATTGCAATAGTACAGACGGGAAGTGACGAGAGTGTGAGTGACTGTTCGTAGGGAGTCCAGATCAAGAAAGGGGCCCAACTGCCGGATCAGGCAGACCTGATAGAAGGCCCCCCTGGTGACGGCTGCCACTTGATGTTCCATGGACAGCCACACATCCAGGAGGATCTCCAAGTTGCGCCCCCTTTCTGTGCGCGCTGATGTTTCACCCTCAATGGTCAGCGATGGTTCAAGCTGGTCGTATCGGGACACCCGTAACCACAGCCACTCAGTCTTGGAGGGGTTGAGTTTTAGTCTGTTCTTTCCCATCCAGATGCGCACAGCTTCCAGACACCGGGTCATCACTTCCACGGCATCGTTGGGGTGGCTCGGGGTGGAAATGTACAACTGTGTATCATCAGCGTACTGATGGAATTCAACACCGAAGCCACGGATGATCTCGCCCTATACCTCTTCTTCAATCATCTCCAAAATTTTTGCCAGAATATTTGTCATCTTGTTTTTTAATATCTCTCCTTTTTCCTCGGGTAAATTCTGAAATCTTAAGTAATAATTCGATTTCTCAAGTTCTAATGCTGCAACTTCTGTGGCCAACTCATGCTTGTCCTGTTGTATCTTTTGTAATTGGTTGTCATGTTCCACCACTTTCTCTTTAACCTCTTTGATCTCTTTTTGATTTTGTACAATCAATTCTTTTTGTTCATCAAATTTCTTTTGCATATCAGCCAGCTTCTTATTCGTATTTGCAAATCCTAGGTCTACAGTTTGATGCAATCTCTGAATCATCTCAGTAAGTTCTGTTAAAGTTTATTTTGGTACAGCTGTTGTATCTTCTTGAGTCAAAGTAATAGAGCCTCTTTTTGGTATCTCACTCATTTTGGCAATTTATTTAGCTTCTTGGTTAAGTTCACAGGGAAAGCTATATTTTGACTATTACACTTTCCAAAATAATTACCAGCTGACTTTTTCAAGGTCACAGTCTTTGTTGTTGCCACTTGTAATCTTTTCAGCTCTTTGAAATTCAAACAACAGTCTGTCTTTTCCTTTCCACTTTTCTCACAAATCTTAAAGTAACAGTTCAGTATATATTTAATAGAGTTAAAAAATTATGGGAAAAAGAGTCTTTCCTTTACTTTTTAAATTCCCTCTTTCATTCTCTTCTTTCTAGCTCTAATTTATTTTAAAAGTCTTTTTTCTTTAATAATTAATCCCTTCCATTTTATTCGCCATCCTGCTTCCTTCTCTCTGGGAACAACTTTTCTTCTCTTAACTTTCTTTTTCAATCAGGTCTTTAAGAGTTCAAAGGAATAGTGTATTAGCTCACCCAGTTGCAGATCACTGATCTTCCTTGCTTCTTGCAGTTTATTTTAAAACGCCTGGATTTTTCCTTCTTGGCTCATCTGCAGCTTCATGCTGTGCTTTTACAGCACAGCACAGCACAACTGGAGGACCATCCGAGGTGTTTTTTCTCGTGCCCAGGATGGTCGCCACCTTTCCTGGACACACCGAAAGCCCCCTCACCTCGCCGCCTCTACGAGGCAGCTTTTGGACTCGGTTCTGATCACGAACTGCCCCGATCCTCCAGCTGTCAAAGTGACTTCGATCGGAGCTCTCTGATCTTGCTGCTTTCAGCGCCATGCCGTCCGCCGGAAGCTTCACAGTTATTATTCTGGAGCTAGGTTTCGCCTAATCTGTACTTGTACCTTTAATTTTTCCTGCCTAAGTGCAAAACCTTGCTTTTCTTCACATTACATTTCATTTTGTTCGATAGTATTTGAATCTTGAGCTTGTCTTCTGGGGTATTGACTATTCCTGCCAGCTTAGTGTCATCTGCAGATTAGATGAGTTCCCCTTCTATTCCCTCATCTAAGTCATTTATGAAGATATTGAAGAGAACCGGGACTAAGATGGAACCTTGTGATATTCCAGTGCTTACTTCCCTTTATGTAGATGTGGTACCATTAAGAACTACTAATTGAGTATCGTTTGTCAACCTGTTACAAATCCATCTGGTGGTGATGCTGTCTATCCCATATTTTTCTAACCTACCAAGAAGTGGGTTGTGGTCTACTTTGTCAAATGCTTTACTGAAATCTAAGTATACTATGTCCACTCTATGTCCCTGAGTAAGAATAAGTAACAGTTGTTAGTGTTAGCACTTTTGGCTTGAGAACCAATATTAGGCACAAGCAGATTCCTTGATTACAAGGATGGTGTGTAATGGAAAATCCCAGAGCTAGGAAGTAGCGATGGAAACCAGTATCACACAGGCACAGGCTATGGTAGGTATAAAAGTCTTTATATACAGAAAGTATAAACACAGTCCAATCTCCTAGGTCAACAGTCTAGTTATCATACACAGTCAAGCAATCCTTTTTACTAACCAAGTTAGCAAGTAGACTTCAATAGCAATTTCACCAACAAAGTTGGTCAGCAATCAACAGCAATAAGCAGGATCAAAGCAGGGTCGTAGATCATCAAAAGTGAGAGTAGAGAGAGTGAATGCTCTCAAGTCTCTTGCTTTTATACTTAACATCCTGGTTTAAAGCAATTAGCCTAATTCAGCATGACTCAGCTGGTCAGCCATTTTGTAAACCAATCAGTTGGGTTTTTAAAGGGACCATAACCCATATAACCCTAACACTAGGCAACTGGCATTTATGACAGTTGCACTGTCCTGGGGTCATGTGATCATCACTTGTAATCTTCCCAACTGGCTTCTGACAAGCAAAGCCAATGGGGAGCCAGATTAACTTAACAACCACGTGATTAACTTTATCAGCTACAGTGATTTGCTTAACAACTTTGGTGGAAAAGGTTGTGCAGTGGGTCACCACTCCCATAACTACTGTCTCGCTTAGTAATGAAAATGTTGGGCTCAATTGTGGCTGTAAGTCGAAGACTAACTGTATACGATTCGCCTTCCCTTAAGATCTGAGAACAGAAAAATATAGATGTTGCATTTATGTCATGCCCCCATCTGCTGGGCTTTACATGACTCTCCCTAGGCCCTTTCCTTTCCCATCGCCCAGAAGCTTTTTAGAACCACAACCAACTTCCTATATCAGGCATTGGTCGAGTTTACAATTAAGGGCCCTGTATCTGTTGAGTGGCAGACCAGTCATTAGAGGATCTTGTTTGCTGGATGCTTTGCGTCGTCCTGTTTTCAGAGGAAGGGAAGGAATGGCAGATCTGCCAGGAGCAATCACAGCAGGAGGAGAATTATCCAAAAAGATGTCCCACTATTACGCAGGAGAGAAGAAGGTGCATGTGCCTTTCACCACATGATTTCCTCAAAGCGCTAAGTGAAGAGCCTCAAGAAAAACATTTTGGAAGGCAAGATCAGTTGTCTAATTCCAAAAGGCCACTGCAATGAATCTGTATAGATCCACAGGGACCACAGCCTGTCCATTTCCTAACAGACTGATGTGTGGGCGTATGGAGAGAGAGAGAAAGGGATATCAGAAAAAAGGAAACAATAGCAGATGCTCCAAAATATAAAGAATACGCGTCTTTAACCTGTCTTGTTTCTGACCTCCCCCTTGGTGCTTGCTACCTTCACCACTGCCATGGGATGCAGCTTTCAGGAGATTACTGCCCACAAAAGGCTGCGTTCAGCAGACTCAAATTTCTCTGGGTCACCGAGTCTTTTTTCTGCCTGTCCCACTTCCCCCCCCTTTCCTTTCATTACACATGAGCTCCCAAGCAGAAGATGAATCATTGGTTTGCCTAGTTATTTTAGCTATAAGCACCTAAAGCACAGTATATTCCATGGGTTGCTTTTCCAGCTGAAATGCAGTTTCGTACACAGTGCAGGCTGTTATTGATGGGCGCAAAACCAAGTCCATTTCCAAACTTTCCCATCCCCTTTCTACCTCCTCTCTAGCTTTCCTCACATACCCTTTGGCAGCGGCACCCTTTCTCGGACTGCTATTATGGTCTTTGCCCCTGCCCATTCCAAATTGTGGCTTTCTCACTTTCACACTTGCTGCCTTGAGCTCTTCCTTCGCTGTGCCCTTAATCCTTCATTTTATTCTGTAATATGTCTGCAGAAACTAAAGATGGCCTATAAAACCATTTCGATTTTTCCCCCTCCATCTCTGTTGTCCTTTTTGACAGGTGTGTGGCAAGAGATTTACACTTACAGGGAAAACAAGAGTTATTGAATCTACAGCATTCAGCCAAACACAGTTCCTCCTGTCATGTCAAGGTGAGATCCCTAGCTATGGAACTGACTGTGGGAAAACGACTACCTTACCTCAGGCTCCTGCGTTCCTGCTTCGTGCATGCTTATCTTGAACTCTGAGCCCTTCCTAGGATAGAAACGCCACCAAACTGGCAGGGCAGATTTCCTCATTTTGCTGGCTTATTATGCTTTTTACTTCACACTGAAAGTAACTGACAAGCAAGAGGATTTGTCAGGCAGGGTCTTATCCTGTTGTGTGATGCGGGGAAGAGTGGCATAGCTTCCCCAGTGACCCACTTTCAGGAACAAATGCAGATTGTGGCAGTTGCCATTCAGGCAGAAGATGAGGGAGGCCTGAACAAATGAGGGGATCGGTAAATGTATCTTCCTAGCTTCCAATCACGAGTTATTCTAGCATGTTTATTAGCCACACAAGATTCCTTAGAAATCGAGGTTTCCTTTTGCAAAGTCCCAAGAATAAAATCTGGAACAATGAAGACCAACAGAAGATACGATGGCCTTTCCGTAGAAGTTACAAAGTCTTAGAAAGTGAAGAAGCAAATCATAATGAAATCAAAACAGTTAATTTTATATTGAATGGCTGAAGTAAAAATGAGCCTTAGGGTGCAATCCATTTTTAAGAAGACATTGGACAAACATTTGTCTGAAATGGTATAGGGTTTCCTGCCTGAGCAGGCGAAAGACCTCCAAGGGTTCCTCCCAACTCTGTTAATCTGTTATTCTGTCTGCTTATGTAGGTAAACTCTCCATTGAACAAACTTGCTTTTGAGTTGACATGACTACCACATTGTCCTACTAGTCACTTTAAGATGAAGAGTAAGCAAATACATTTTGGCAGTTGAGTATGATTAATAAGACAAGTTTTTGGTTTTGTTTTGATTTTAAATACCAATGGGCTACTTTCTTCCATTTATTTAATCCAAGTGGGGAAGGCTTGGGGTATTTCCAGTTATTGTAGGGCTAAATTTTCTCCTTTCCTTGACCATGAAACATTGGCAGAGGCTAACATCTTCCAGACCACATTTGGCTAAGTTTATATGACACAATTGCCAACCTGTACGATTTCAGCATCTTTATCCTTTCTTTCTTACCAGTTTTGAAATGTTTTTGATTCTTATTCTGTCACTGTGGGAAGGAATGTGAGGTGAGAAAGCTATGCACTGTTTTTCTTCTTCTTGATGAACTTTTCGTCTTCACCTTTGAATGGGGTAGCTCACTGGCAGGAAATCGGAAATTGTCCTTACTGTTAGCACTCAGGCTTGTTAGATTGACCATTTATTTATTTTGATACACTTCACGCACTGCTAGGCTGTAGCACAGTCAGGAAGACTGCTCTTTAAAAATCTGCAAAGAAAAAACAAACACCTCTATTTGCTGTGACAAGTTACCAAGGGTGTTAAATCAGTGTTCTTTCCACTGGAAAGGGAGAATTTCTTTCAACATTAAAAAGTGGGGATAGCTTTTAAGAACACCTTTTAAGTATTCTTAAGGTTGAGAAAGAAGACCAAAGCATTTTCAAGAGTGAAAGAGCTCAGGAGATTCAAAGGCAAAACCAGCAGCCACAAGGATACAGAATTAATAAGATACTCCTCTGTGTAACAACCTGGCGGCAAAAGGCCATGTTTTGTTCATTATTTCTCCGGAGGTTGACTATGCAACTTTCTTGGGTGTGTTCTTTGCAGTGCATAGTCCATTGGAGAGAGTGATGAAGTGAAAAACTGTTTTGAAAATGGCTGAAATGGTCTAAACATGATCTGGAATGCGATTGAAGTTGGAGAAGTCCTGGGAAAGAGAGTTTTTAATACTTGTATGTGAATGAAAGGATCTGTCAAGGAATGGAATAGAAACAAATACAATAAAAATTAGTATCTGAGTAAAAACTGATGAAGATAAAGCCTTAAATACTGCATAAATATTGGCTGCAGGTGTACTGCAACTGGAGAAATGTTAAGATATGGTTGTGTTTTATTAATAGAGAGAAGGTGCAGCATATCTCACATGCGTGCAAAGACTGCATTTGTGCCCGATGATTGGAAGAATGTCATTAGTATTCCCTTAACAAAGAGAAAAATGATAAGAACAAATACAAAAACATGGAAAATTTCATTAATTGCCTCAAAATGACAGAAAGGGTACAAGTGAAAAGGAAGTGCAATGCAGAGTATGTCAGGCAGGTGGTGTGCAGTCCAAAGTTTTACTCTTCAACAATCACACGAAATGTTAGAAAAAGGTGTATTTGCATGTTTGCTGTTTTCAAGAGTCTGAGAAAGTGAACAGGACTAAATTAAGGAACATTTGAGTGAATGCAAAGTTGAAGGGTGGTTTTGAATTCGATGAGCAGCCTATGGTGAAAGTAAAACATGCATGAGAATAAATGAAATATTTTGCAAATGATTCAGGAGAAAGAAGACATTAAAAAAACATGCATCTTTCCATGATTATTTAATGTATTTTGGCAACGAATGTATAAAAACAGAGTGATGTTAGATATGGTTGTTGGAAATATGCATGAACGGGTGCTTTTAAATATATAGAGAATGTTTTGTCATTGACCAAAAACCCAAATGATTTGCAGGAAATGTATTATGCAGTGAGAAGTTTGGGTTTGAAACTAATTATTTCAAAGATCAAGGAAGCTGTTTGTGCTTTGTTGCGGGGTAATGAAACACGGACACAAGTTGGTACCAACAACTCAACTTTATTCAGAACCAAGACAGCTGGTACAAGTCGCGCGTCTCTTTTTGAGACACTTTGAATCGGGCCGGCAACCAACTGGTGGCCAATGGAAACAGCGCTTCTGGAGGGTGTGCAGATTGGTTAGAGCCACCCGGCAGTAGCCAATCGATGGTCGGGGTTCTTCCTCTCTGAGTCAGCCCCTCCCTCCAGACACAACATCCCTTTCCCCCCACCCTTGGGGCTTCTACTTCTTCCCGTGCCAGTACTCAAGGTAAAAGGGATTTATTTTAGTCTGAGCCCATGTGAATCGCTGTGGGTCCAGCGCCCGCTGTCCTGGAGGGTCTCCTCTGCTTGGTCCCGGGTCTCGCCCCTTGGCGCCACCCAACTGTTGGTGAGTCCCTTCTGGCTGGAAGTCCTCGCCTCCCTGCTCAGGCCTCGTCCTCGCCTCTCCCGTCGGATGGGATTGCTCTATCGCTTGAGTCATGGGGTTCTTCTCTTGCCATGAGGTGTCCTCAGCCGGCCACAGGTTCCTGAAGCCAGGGAAGTTGTCCACCCACACTCTTCGCCACTCTCCGGCTCTCGGGGTCGTCGGCCCAGTCAGTGTCTGACCATGGTTCCGGGAACGCTGCGATGCAGTTCCCTTCGGTGGGGGCCTCTCACCTTGATCCCCTGTCCTTCCGGGCCTGATCCCCAGCGGTGGTGGAGTTGGTCAACATGTCTCTGTACTACCCGGCTGTCTTCCAATTCGATCATGTAGAAAACTTTCCCCTACTGCTGCTGCATCAGTGCGGGTTGCCAGGGAGGCCCCCCTCATAGCTCCTGGCCGAGACCCTGTCCAGGAATCTGAATCTCCTTACGGCACTAAGTGCTTTTGCCTTTCTGGCCTTGGAGTGCGGTTCGGATGCAGCTGATCAATTGTTGTAATGAGGCGTGTTTCCCACCTCAGTTCCACTGCAGTTTTTCCGGTTGATGTGCAGGATGTGGTGTGTAGTGCTAGGAGGAAGTCCGCAGCATAGTCTATATAGATGCGCGACCATGGTCTGCCTGTTGGTTTCCACGGCTGTGGCTCTGCTTTGGGGTTTTGGTTTGTGCTGCTGACAGGGCACACAGTTTTGTACTTGCGCCTCAATATCTCGGTCGATCCCTGGCCACCAAACGTGGCTTCTGGCTAGGGCTTTCGACCTGACTATTCCCAGCATGTAGGATGTTTAATACTTGCCGCTGGAGGCATTTGGGAACGACAACCCTCCTACCTTATAGCAAACAGCTTTTGTACGCCGAGAGTTTGTTCTTCCTATTTACGAATCCTTGGAACTCGGGGCCTCGGTCACTGCCAATTTGGCCTGATTGAACACCTGCAAGAACGCCATTTTTTTCACCACATCCGTCGCGTGTAGGGGTCTTTGCGGAATGTCCTGGATTGACATTCTGTGGGCTGAAGCTGGGTCAGGGTCTGTGCAGCAGTCTGCTTAGGCCATCCGCGTGTCCCATGTCCTTGCTGGGTCTGTGTGTTTAATATGAGTGAGTATGCCGATAGGAATGCATAGCATTCTGGGTGAAATTATTTGCGGTGTCTGTTCGTGGTGAACAACTCCAACAATGGCTTGTGCTCTGCGTAGACTGAATTGTCTGTCATACACATAATCATGGAATTTGCGTATTCCAGTGACTACTGGGAGAGCACCTTTATCAATTTGTGCATAGTTTCGCTCAGCTGATGAGAGCGTCTGCGAATAATATGCTATCGCCGCTTGGTTTTGGCTCTCGTCTTCATGGCTGAGGACAGGTCCTATGTCGAATAGCGACGCATCGCAAGCTATGCATACTGGTTTTTACTTGTCAAAATGTGCGAGGACTGACTCGGAGATTAGCAGGCCTGTTTTATCAGTCCAGTTCCAGGTCGCCGTTTTTTCTAGCAACCTATGTAGCGGTTCCGCCAAGATTGCTTTCTGGGGAAGGAATGCGTGGTAAAAGTTAAGGAGACCCAGGAATACCTGTAGCTGCTCCTTTGATTTTGAAATGGCATTTTTTATTGCCTCCAAAAAAATTTTCAAACGGGTGAATTCCCACTGCGTCAATACGGAATCCAAAAATCCCATAGACATTACTCCAATGTGGCATTTTTCTTTACCCCCGTGTCCCTGAATCTTTGTAATACGGCCCTTAATTGATCGGCCAGGAATTCCTCTGCATTCCCGGCGATCAGGACGTCATCAAAATAGGGGCATACTCCTGGTATGCCTTTAAAGGTGGTTTCTGTTAACCCTTGAAAAATCCCTGGGGCAACGCTCACTCCAAATTGGAGGCATTTCACCTTGAATGCTCTCCGGTGAATGACTATAGTTTGCACTTCAGCAGTAGCCTCGTCTACTGGCAGCTGCTGGTACGTTTGGGCCAAATCTAACTTGCAGAACAGCTTGTCCCCTTCCCCTAGTGACACTAGGATGTGGCTGATTATGGGAACTGGGTAGGCGTGTTGGTGCTTTATTTATTGTGCATTTATAGTTAGTGTTAGGTGCTTAAAGGGACCATAACCCATATAACCCTAACTGGTTGGTTTACAAAATGGCTGACTAGCTGAGTCATGCTGAGTCATGCTAATTGCTTTAAACCAGGATATTTAGCATAAAGGCAATTGACTTAAGAGCAGTCACCCTCTCTACCTCTCCTTCGATATTCTACGACTACTTTGCTTCCGTTTTTGATCCTGTGTATTGTTGCTGCAGATTGCTGACCAACTTTGTTGGTGAAAGTGCTGGTGAAGACTACTTGCCAACTTGCTTAATAAAAGGACTGCTTGACCGTGTATGATAACTGGACTGTTGACTTAGAAGACTGGACTGTGATTAACTCTGTTTATAAAGATTTCTGTACCTACTGTACTCTGTGGTTGTGTGATACTAATTTCCATTGCCATTTCCTAGTCCACAGCGTTTTTCGCTGCACGCACCATCTGCTTTTTCCTAATATTGGTTCTAAGCCTCGGGTGCTAACAGTCAGCACAGATCCTGACTTCTCCATTAGCCTTTAGGGGCATTACAATGGGGGACTCCCACGGGCTCCCATCAACTGGTTCTAGGATGCCTTGTTTTACTAGCTTGTCAATTTCGACGTCTATCTTAGGCCTGAGAGTGAACAGTACTCCTAGGTTTCAGCCTTATGGGCATTACTATAGGTTCTAGATAGAACGTGATGGGTTTCCCTTTGAATTCCCCTAGGCTACTCTCGAATAGTCTCAAAATTGCTGGCATACTGTAGACAATGGCTTTTCAGCCATGTGATTGATGCCTCTAATCTCTATGCCCAAGGCATGGAACCAATTAAGACCGATTAGGCTGGTTCGATTGCCCTCAATTACCTTCACTTGTAAGGGCCCCCTGAACCTTTTGTATTCTATCCCGAGGGTTGCCTCTCCACATACATGGATTTGGGTGTTTTGAAAATCCTTTAGGAGGACTGTGGGCGGTCTCAATTGTATTGTCGTGCCCCCTGCTTTGTACACGTATCAAAACATGTGAATGGAAATTATGGACAGTACAGAACCTGTGTTGAGTTCCATTTTGCATGGGACTCCCTGTAGTTTGACCGTCAGCCGCAGTTTTCTGACCAGTGGGGGTGTGTAGCTCGTGTGCCGCTTTAGGGTGAACGGACAAGCAGTTTTGAATACGGTGTGACGTGAGGGTCCCTGTTCCCTGGCTTACCTTGGCCGTTGCCATCGTGGGTGGTCTGGACCTGCAGATGGCCACGATGTGCCCTTTCAGCCCCCCCCCTCCGACACAACAGTTCGATAAGTTAAATGGAGTGAATGGTTGCAAGTTATAAATGATGAAAAAATAAGTACACCTGATCCTCAAATGACTCATTCACTCATTCCACGATCTGTTCAAACTTGTGACAGTGCTGCATGAGTGGTACGTATGACCAGTTCTTCAGGTTCTGGTTATTGCAGTGGTCCTACAGTCACATGATTGTAATCGAGGCATTTGGCAATTGGCCTGGACTTCTGAGAATTACAGCATCCTAAGCTCATGATTGCAATTTGCCACCTCCTCTCCTGGTACCCCAAAAGGAAAGTCCATGGGGAAGCCAACAGAAAGATAGAAATTGCTCTCGTGAGGTTGCTGCTTAATAACCAGCAGTGATTCACTTAATGATGGTAGCTGGAGACGGCTGGAATAGCCAATACTGAGCAGCATGGTTATGTGATGTCATGCTTTACGACTGCATTACTTGCAATGGAAACTGGTCCCAATTACTGTTGTTCAGTGATTTATGTGATAATTTACGTAACTTGGGACAGCGTTTATTCAAGATGGGGAAATGGAGAAATTCTGATACGTAAATGTTGGCAGAAAGATAGTAGGCAGTACATGGATTGATGGAAAGAATATTTATAGAAAGAAGTAAAAATGACTAAAACTATCATACTCCTTTTGCTGTAGAGAAATAAAAGTTGGAGAAATATAACGGTATGTTGAATGCAGTGGGAATGGGAACATAAGTTGTGTGTGTGGTAAAAATAGGTTCAAGAATGAGTGGATGTTGAGTTAACGTGGGTTGAATACAAAAGTGAGGGACCAGTATGAAAAAAGTAGCTTGATATTGTTTGATCATACGAAGGGAACGAACAAGGACTGAATTACAGAACAGATTAAGTATTGATTATGTGCCACCAAGGCGTTTTTGACTCCTTATTGCATAGATTTTCTCCATGACAATCTATCCTTAACCTGGTCTTTCAGGTCTTTTAATAGTGCACTCATCAGCACCATAACTGAGTCCTTTCACCTTGCTGTGTCTTTTCCTCTCACCTTTCCCAGCATTAGAGCCCTTTCCTGTGAGCGAAATCTTCATATAATGTCTCTGAAGGTAGGATAATTTGAACCAGGTCATTTCTGTTTCTAGTGAAAATTCTGGATTGATTTTTTAATTCTTGTTGTGCCATATCTGTCATCGAACGTTGATGATCATGCTGGTGATCCCATCTTGGACAGCCGCATGAAAAAATGCTACCGAGCCTAGTCCAAAATCAGTCCAGAACCCCCAGTTCCTTAGATTTTGAAGCCATGCTGTTCTACTTTGGGGGCATTGTTTGATTTTGCTGCAGTTAACATGATTTTCCTGGGAAACACCAAGAGCGTAGTAGTCTTCCCTTTGCTTTCTACACTGCTGTTCATATACTGTTCAGGCGATTGCCACCACACCATGCTGTTCTTCTGACCATTCTGTCTTCAGTCGATACTGGTGAACCAGCTGCTGCTCACCAGGCCTTTTGATCTGCGGGAGGTGTTTTATTTCTCTCTAACCGGCCAGTACAACCTTTATACAAAAAGGTCATCCTGGGTAGGGCCTCCACTATCTGCCACCTGGGGTTATGGGGTCTCTGAGGGTTCCAGGTTCCCCCAAGGTATTTGTTCAATAATCAATTTTTTTAAATCATCCATGCCATTCTCAGGTGTTTTCTCCAACACTAAAGTTCAAGTGTCAATATGTACTTTGCCAATCCTGCTTCCTCAAAATCCAACATTAGCTTCCAGCTAGAGTCACAGGTAAATTTCCTTTGCTTTCACAGTCCTGGCCTTTGTTGGTATTTGAATACAGGTATGTCTTGATTATTATGGGTAATAGAGATAAGGCATTTGAATACAGGTATGTCTTGATTAGTATGGGTAATGAATCCCATGAAAGGGTATCATTATTCAAATTTGCGCTATAACCAAGTGATACTTCTATGGAAAATATGGTAATTGGTTTCAGCTTGATATAAATAGGCAATGAAAAAATTGTGAACATAAATTTTATATATGAATAAAATATTACAGTGAAGGATAAAAGGAATATATTTTTAATCTTAATTTATGGTTTACAAAGTCACAGTGTAGTTATAGAAAGCACAATAAAACAAAGATCTAGCATAGATTCAGGCATTCCAACATCTCGTCCTATTTTAGTGTTGCTATGACCACGGTCATGTTGTTTGATTACATCAAATTTTTGCTCTAATGTAAATAACAAGTCTCTTCTTTTTTTAAACTTGCGCTGTTTTCTCCAGATGAAATCTGCCTTTCCCCCATTTTTTACACCCAAAGATTAGCAGTGTCTAAAACCCCATCCGCCACTCTGGATGTGCCAGCCTCAAGTGTGCATGTACTAGCCTCGCATTAACTGAATTTTGGGTTGCACTAAACTCAACCTGCTTCCAACAATTCATATTAAATCAAATACAAGTACTTCAACTTATGACCATAACCGAGCCTGGCAATTACTTTGGGATGGTCATAAAGCAGGCCATCAAGTGACCGACTCAGTTTTACAATCTTATTTTGTGGTGCTCATTTAAGTGAATGCCATGGTTGTAAAGCAACGGTTGCAATTGTTAAGTGAACCCATTTTTCACCTTGGGTGTTTTTTTGCTGGAAACTGGAAGTCAACATTGTTTTCTGGCAAAAATGTCATAAATCACAGTAGTGTGATTGCAGGACACTGAAAACAGCCGTAAAGGCAGAACAGCTGTTGAGCACTCAAAATGTGATCACGAGATTGTATGGCATGGAGTGGGTGGCCATCAGAACTTCAGAACCAAGTCATAATTACTGCTGAAGCTTCGAACCATCGCTCAGTGACTGGTCCTAAACTGAGGATTACCTGTATCATATTACTTGAACTCACACCAATTTTGAGTTATATTTCCCTATATATTTTCTAATGTCTTTGTGGCTATGCTGCCAAGTGCTAATCTGCTAATTTCTTGACTGATTCTTCCTTTACTGTTGATGGTTGATACTAAATAGCAAAAGAACTGATGCATAAAAGAAAAAAGAATGAATCAAGAAGACTTGGAAAGTCATGGCAGCACGAAAAAAGAGTGGTGAGAAGGAAAGGCAATGCATAAATTAATGTATGGACATTTTGAAAGTCAGGTTGGTTAGAAAGGCATGGAGAGGTATAATCAATGTTAAATATGTAACTATTTCCTTCCCCCACCATCTCTTGCTTTTCTCAAAACACACATTCATGTAATTAGAATACATTCTAAGAAATCCCAATAGGGAGCCAGTTTGATGTAGCATTTAAGGCCCCAGGCTAGAAACTGGGAGATTGTGAGTTCTAGTCTAGCTTTAGTCAACAAAGCTCACTGGGTGGCCTGGAGCCAGTTGCTCTCTCTCAGCCATGGGAAGGAGGCAATGGCAAAGCATTTCTGAAATATTGCTGAGAAAACCGCAGACAGTTGCCAGGAGGGACATAAAAATGTGACCAAAACCAATGACAACCCCACCAATAAGAACGTAAACTGTAATCATGCCAAAATTCAACTAAAATTTTTGATCCTAAATGCTCATTTTGACTAGATTCTCTATTTAAATGAAAACTGGTTTTAGGAGGCAGTCAAATGCTAATGCAAAATATTTGTTAGTAAAGGCTGGTTCTTGGAGGAGGACTATTTGAAGAAAAATACAAAACAGATTTTTTTTTTCAGAGTGGAGGAGTAACAAAGACCACAGAAATTCCAAACTAAGGTCTGCACAACTTTGGGAAGAGCACTAAAATTACTGGTTCACCTGTATTGTAGTGTTGGGCAATATTGGTTGGATGTAAGAAAATAAGATTATAGCTAGATTAAACAGATAGTGCTTTGGCTTACTATTGTAGCTTATTCATGGTTAGACAAAACATAGCAATGAACACCTATCCATCACTTACTTGGAATTCAATTTGGTCAGGAGAATAGCTTTTCAATTAACTTTATTTATAAATATGTTTAGATATACACATGTGTGTCTGTGTTTCCTTTACGGGTTTCTTGGGATGTGACAGAAAAAATATATATGACCATCTCAAAACTGACTCCCGAACCACAGAGGCTTGTCTGGATTCAGTTTCAATCTATTAACCAGACTAACTCAGAGACTACAATCTAGTCCAGGCAGGAAGAAATGTGGGAGCTAACTAGTTAACTGTTGGAAGAATGGAAAAGGGAAGTGACCTTGGATTGCTTGATAACAGGAAAATAATTCAGATTCACTTATCACTGACAGTCCCCCCCCTTTACAATCAGCTGCATAGCTGGATGTCTCAAATGTCCACCAAACAGCTTGGGGAGCTTCACATTAAATCAGGCAAGTTGCCAGATTTGAGAGAGCCAACAGATGTTTGGCAGGTGGACGAAAGGGGGCTGCCCAAGGTTTTGAGAGTGTGCAGATCCTTATCTCAACTGAGGCATGCTCCTGTTTAATAAAGTGGGCCGGATGACACCCCCTCCTGTCAAAACTGACCACCTCCCCAAGCCCTCCCTCCTGTACCTACATCACTGCTGTAATTGGTGGCTTCCAGCTGGCCGATGACATTCAAAAGGAGGGAAGACAGCAAAAGCAACACAGCTTTACCTGACACTGTCCTTCACATATAAAATCGGGACACCCCACCGTTTGGTGGCCAGCCAAAACTGACAATGGGGGCAGCACATGCTATGCCAGTTGTTTCCCGCCAACTCCAAAACAGGGTTGCATTTTTACTCAACAGCAGAACCAGGCAGGTCCCTGGGAGTCTGCTGGGTGTCCTGGAGGGAGGAAGAGCTGATTCTCACAATTGTTTTGGAACCCCAAGACGACTTGCTTCTCCTGGAGAACTAAATCGCCAAATTTACTTCCACCCCACATCCATTTTTCCACCTGTAGATCCTCCTCCTGTGAAAAGTCTGAAAAAATCCCTGCTAGGAAGGCTGCTGCTAGAAGGCAGGTGGAGGACACCACTAGACTCTTGACTGGAGTGGAGATGTCGAAGTGACATAAGCATAATTTAATTGGGAGCGATTTCGCAAGCCTGCCGCCTTCTCGCCTCGGTTCAAGCGCCACATGAAGCGCCTTCTCCCTGCGTCCGCCTGCTCGAGTTCTCGGGATCCGGCGGAAGATCTGAGTCAATCACGCGCTGGAGAGGCGCGTCCTTTTGGCGCATTACGGGCGCTGCCGTGTGAAGTTCTCTATACCGGGGGGCTCAAAGGACCCAGACCTTCGGAGCAATACGGTCTTCTGCCCGACGCTCGCGCGCTCTCCCTGCCGTAGGTGCAGATGAAGCGAGCCGCGGACGGGCCCACTTCCTCGGCGGGGAGAGGCTGCTCCCGCTCTTCCGCGCGCTGAGCAAAACGGCCGGTTCCATCGGGGAGTTAGCAGAGGGGAAGGGGCTGGGAGACGGAGCTGCTGCGGGGGAGAACGGGAGGCGGATCCTGGACGGGCCCGATTCGGGACCTCCGAAGAGGACCGAGCCCGCGGGGCTCACGGCGCTGGGCTATGTGAAGCGGCTGGTTCGGGCAGGCCCGGGAGGCAGGTAAGGTGGCGGACTGGCAGGGCGCAATTTGCAGGCTTCCGAAAACAGCCCCAGCCAGCAAAGGCGCAACCGGGGTGAGGCAGCTTGCAGCGGAGGAACCGGGGGCGAGCGCGGGGGACCCAGGCGCTGGAAGGGGGGCGGGGTGCAGCCGGGGAGCGCACCCAGCGCAAGGGCCAGGGGGAGTGAAGTGACCCGGCACCCGGGGCAGGCTTCGGCCAAGGCGATGAGGGGGTGGGGCGCGGGAAGGGCTCGGGGGGCTCCCGTTGCCCGCAGGAATGTGGGGTTAAGCCCCTGATCTCCCCGTATTTATGCGCTTTTCCCCCCGCGAGCAAAGAGGGCGTTCCCCTCCTCGCTTCCCACCTCTAGCGCGCCCGGGTTTTGCAGCGGCAACGTAGCGGAGGGGAACCCCTGGCCGGCTCTTTTGTTCTGCAGGGAGGGGTTGGGGGCCCAAAGGGAGAGGGTTTTCAGCCCTTTTCTTCCCTTCCGACCCGATCGCTTTAGCGTTGGTTGATTACTTAAAATGCCGGAGGTTTTATATATATAGAGAGAGATGCTTTGCGGATCGGTTGCACTGGAAAGGCCGCCCGAGTAGCCTAGGCCGTCGAATAGCATCCACGCCACGGTCGTCCGGGCGAGGAAGGCGCTTCCTTGGCCTTGGAAGAAGCAGCTGCCTTTGTTGTTTGGGTGCGGGCACGTAGGCAGGGGGGGGGGAGCAGTTGGCTGCGCCTGCAAGTCCCGGGCATTCCGTCTCTATTGTGTTCCGCACACCTCCTTAACAACAACTGCGAAACGGGGAGCTGCTTTTGTGGGGCGTGGCTCGGGCCTCCAGTGGGCAATGCCCGGTTTTATCCCGGCTGATTCTCGGTGCCATAGCGGGCCCTTTGTTAGAAAAACACATCTTGGGTGGGTTCACGTGACTTTTTTTTATTTTAAAAAAAGGGTTTTTCAACGAGTGCATTGGGCTGGCCTGCTCAAGAGGACGATGGATGCCAGCAAAGTTTTTGCACATCAGTATCTTTGGAGGAGTTTGAAGGGGTGTGTGTGATGGGTGCTCCGGGTGTGGAGAGTGACATAGGAATTGTGTCTTTTTTGGAATTTGAAAAACATTTGGCTTCCCTGGTCTTGCCTGATTCGAGAGATGGTGACAGAACAAAGGCCCTGATGCTGCCTGTTAAGACAGAGATGGAGACACCACGTTCCTCCTTTCCAAAAGGGAGTAGAGTTGTATAATGGAATCTATGATCAGTTGAGTGGCACAGAATATAGATCCCTTGATCTACACTTATCTAATTTGTCATATTTCCAACAGCAAGAAGGCTGAAGGGCCAGCAATGCTAGCTGTGCACGTCTGTCGACTAATAATGCAGATGCTGATGGTCTTGTACTGAGGCTCTACTACAGAGTCCTTTTTTAAACAAAACATTTGTTCATTGCCCTGTCAAAGCTCAGCAGGCATAATGGTAAAAAACAGCAGAGGCCAAAAGGCTTCACTGGTGAATTTTCTTTGAATCTCTTTTTGGAAAGTTGTAGCAAACTTTTTGAAAAATCTGTAAACAGTCAACATTGGACAGCTGGAATCTCTGCTGTGTCCTGTACTTTTTTTTAAATTCCATTCTCTGTGAAACATAAAGTCAAGTATTTTTTTTCCAAATTATTCACCATGGACTTAACAATGATATGTAAATGAAAGCAGCTGATTTTGGGGGGAGGGTTTTTTGTCTATGCCCACTCACCCATCCACTTTTATTCTGTATTTTGCTTAGCTCCACCCATTGTGTGCATTCTTTTTTAATATGGCTTGTGTCATCTTGAAAAATAAGGCATATACAAAAGTAGGGAGTGTGGCATGAGTTTTGAGATAATACAAGATGAATGACTATAAATGAAGTAATATATTATGTAACTTGATTAATTAAACTTTGAATATATTTTGAATATTCAAAATTTCCCAGCTTTGACCCGGACAGCATATCAACTATCATTTCTCAAATTTGACAAGTTTAAGATGAGAGAACCTCCGGAATTCCCCAGCCAGCCATTCTGGGTAGGGAATTTGGGGAGTTGGAAGTTCATCCATCTTGAAGTTGCCATGGTTGAGAAACGATGATTTAGATTCCATCCCATCCCATTAATATGGCTACGTTTATAAAAATTTCTGGAAAATCTACTGCAGCACAAATGGGTGTGTATATGTAGATAGTATAGTTTTATCATATCTTACAGAACTAATATGAAAGCAAATTCTTATTGGGCTTCCTGAAATTTAATCTCAAGTCAGTGTATCTGTTATATAATTTATATCTCTTCATCTATGAAGGTGTTCAGATGGCCGAAGCTATGGCAGAAAATGCCTTTCTTCTGGATTTAGACATGATCCTTGTTATTGTTTTGGCAACACTCATTTCCTCTTTGAGTTGTAACTATTTTCCTCTTTGGCTATGCTCATTCAGAATAAAAAGGGTTGACAACTGGCTTGTGAACCAGAGCCACAAAATGATTTGTGATTTCAAATACTGCAGTATGTGATTTTACTATAACACAGTTGGGCGACTACAGCAGAGTCAGATTGGTATAGTAGTTAAGGTGCAAAGCTAGAAATGGGGTGTGTGAGAGACTTCTAGTCTTGCCTTAAGCACAAAGGAAGATGAATGACTTTGGGCCGGTCACTTTATCTCAGCCCTAGGAAACTGGTAATGGCAAACCATTTCTGAAAATTCTGCTAAGAGAACTGCAGGGACTAGTTTAGGTAGTTGTCGAGAGTCAAAACTGATTTGAAGGTACACTCATACAAACACATAAATAACACCATAAGAGTAAATCTAATGCATTTGCTGTCAAGGAGTTATAACTGAACCAAATAAATAAGATGGGGGAGGAGACACACATGGAAGCTAAAGGCTATCTACAATCCAGGTAGGCTTTTCACACATGCACACTCCCACACATGCTGAATGAGTGCCTTATTTTCACCATACAAAGGCTTTTCTCTGATGCTATCCTAAAGGAGACATAAATGTTACCACTCTGGAGGCTGAATCCTATGACTTCATTGTAGGACTCAATAGAATTATCTTGCCCCATAGGCACTTGCTATTTTTAAACTAAATAAGAAACATATTTCCTAGTTCCCAATAAAATGGACTATGAGCAAATCGATGCTACTGCTCCTTGTGATGAAGCAGAAACCATCAACCTGGTGCCCTCTAGCTACCCCCAAATTGGCAGCCAGCATGTCCAGTGGTTGCACTGGCTAGGATTTCCAGGAATTGGAATTTCACCATAACTGGAAAGCATCAATTTGGGTAATTTATTTTGATGTTTTGCAGAACAAAGGTCTGTCATGTAGATTGACTTGCCTCAGTAAAAACTTGTAGCAATCAAATGAATACTTGCTATAAGGAGAGTAATGGAGAGATGATGAAACTGTTGAGGGTCTTTGTTTGCTTGTGTTTTTAGTCCTATTAACAGTTATGTAATGATATCTACTGGTAATCAAGTAAAAAATAAAAGAGCTGCAACTCTATTCTTTCCCATCTTTACTCAGAAGGTGGATATTAAAATTTCTGATGTCTTTCTAGTATCATGTCTGTAATTATAAAATAATAAAATTTTATTTTCTAAGAGCAGCTAAAATACGAATAATTTCAAAAGCTTTTGAGTTTTTTTACAACATTTTTGGCTATTGATTTTAAGATGATTTCAGAAGTGCAACATTTTTCAATCTTCAATACTAAAGCCATGCATTTGGGCTTTTGGCTGTAGCAACTGGGCTGCACCCAGGGCAAGAGCAGCATAGACATGGAGAAGGCCAAGGCTGAGCTTGGGCGGCAGAGAAGCCAGCTCCACTCCAGCGGGCAGCATAGCTCAGGAGGGCTTGCTGAGTCACGGCCAAGTGGATGTGAGGTCGCCATGTTTTGACCTGCTACTGATGTTGTACTGGGAGCGTACCCCCCCTCAGGGTTGCCTTACTTGACCACGCCCTGCTTCAGCAACCATGCTTCAGCGGGCTGTGTTCTGGTGGGCCATGCTCACCTGCTGCTGCCCTCCACCCACCGCCACTATTACACAAGCCCCTGTGGACCTCCAAAATTTTCTCATGGACTACCAGTGGTCCGTGGGCCACAGGTTGGCGACCACTGCTCTAAACGACCTTGTCAGAACTGAATTCAAACTAATGCATTGATTTATTGTGCAACTGTTAGTCTCAGTTCAGTTTAAGGAAGTAGATTTTATACATAGCAATTTCTATGTCTTTTGTAAAATAAGGCCTAGCTATGTATGATTGTGGTCCAGGTGTGTAGACGAACTGCCCTGGGCTACTTCTTTCTCTTTTCCAGTTCCACTAGGAGAGGTAGTAAGGAATTGTATAATCTGAGACCTCTCAGGACAAATGACGAATGAAACTTGAGTTTATAGTTGTATTTACTATTGTTATGCCCTATCGGCCTCCGAGTCCTCTAGCAGCAGACTTAGAAGAGATGGAGGAGCAGGAGGAGGCCTCTGCAGCTGACAAGGCACAGCTATTCATGTTCAGATTCCATAAGAGACATTTTGAAAATGCCTTTACTAATTCATTTATCATTCAGGCTATAATAAGCCTTTGCATAAAACCCTTTTCCTCAACATGCAGTGGGAATGAGCTCAATGTCTGGTGGCTGTGGTTAAAAAAAAGCATCACCCAGATCAAGCATAATACCTGCGGTATTCTGTACTCTGCATTTAAAAAGCAAGGTGTGCAAATAAACACAGCAGATCTAGATGCTGGCTTTCAGGTGGCCTCTGGGTAATGATAGTAGTCTTTGTGCCTTTGACTTCTATATTGCCTCTATGAACATCTAGTGGTGTAACCAATGTCCTTCCTAGGACAGCTAATAAATGTAAGAGGAGATGTTTGGTGAAAGATGGACTGAAGGGCATTAGGGGAAGGTATTGTTCCTCAATCCAGTCTCTTCCATTGTTTTAGATGGCAGCTCTTTTTATCCACAGGCAACATGGTATTGTCAACTGAAGGTGAATTTGTGGTTCAATACATGTTGATAGACATCAATATGTTGTCTGTCTCACTGAGAGGTAACTGGATAACATTTCATTTGGCTTAACTTGATAATCTACCTTTAACAACCTTATGAAGAAATTTGGGTTAGGTTTGAGTTTGAGTTTATTTACATTTTTATACCGCCCTTCTCTCGGAAGGGACCCAGGGTGGTGCGCAGCCATATAAAAAACAGTTACAGCACTTTAACACACAACACATTAAAAGCAATTTAAAAGATTATAATAAGAAATGGCAATTTAGGCTCACAATATAAAACCAATTTAAAAACTAATTAAGATGGGAAATTAAGATGACTACAGTATTTTGGCAAGGTAAAAAGTGGCCTAGGCCAACCCGGCCTGGGTAAAAAGATGGTCTTAATAGGTTAGATATACTACATATATGAAACGTAGACATGCAAGTAACTATAGCCAAAACCCCATTGTGTATAAAGCATGCAGTGTGAACTAGGACTGTGAAAGGCAGAAGGTAGATTTGATCCTAAAGGTAAGATTTATAGACAGTAGCTCAGGAAAGGGTTCCAGCTACCAGTTGTTTAACAACATGAGTTAAAACGATTCAGCCTCTCCTGCACTATTGATTAGATTGCTGGAGTGGAGGGGATAGTGGGATAAAAATCAGGAAAGGTGGTTTTGTTTATGAAACTATTTGCAAACATTTTATTATGAAACTAATCATAATTCCTGGGCAGAGTAATCTTATTGCATGTCTACTGGTTATGATGCTTGGAATTTTGGGAATTGTAGATAATCAACTAGGGCTGCTAGGACTAGATTACTGTCACAATTTTAAACAGTTATTTACAAGGGTATCAGAAACAAAGCATAACATTCCTTCTAGTTCTAATAGATACCCTCTCCAATTAATTTTAGAAAGTCCATTGTATTGGGTAAATTACTGCAATGATTTGGATGATACAAATTATATTATTTGCAATATCATATCATGCAAATTATGTATATCAATATGCAAATTATAACAATGTTATTTCCTATACCCAGCATTCAGAAAACTGAGGGAGGGATAGACAGATACATTGATATATTATTTATATTAGGATTATTTCAAAAATTCTCAGAATCAGCTTATAATGATGAGTGAATTTAGTTACACCCACAGATAACAGCAACGAAAAGATGCTCAAAGTTTTATAAATGGCTCTTAAACTTGCAACTATATTTGTGCCCTCTAAAACGTTCTAAAGAGAATACAGTAGTTGACTTGTTCTACCAATTAAAACTTCAAAATGTGGTACATATTATTTGTGTGCGTGCTGTTTTGCAAAATTTAAAAATAGTAGATGGATGTTAGGCTTGAGCCCTGACATTAACCTTTTCTCTTAAATAAGATAATCAGGCCTCCTGTTTGCCACAGAGGGAAAATGCCCATTTTCTCTCTTTTTCAAATACAGTAGTAGGTAGCAAAACCAAGCCTATGTTTCTGAATCAGCTCACAAGCTTTGTGCTGGGCAGGGATTTTTAGATTTTGAGGGAGGCTGAGACAGAAGGTTTCCTTTCAACCCTGACTTTCTTATTCCTATGAAATTTGTTCAAGGGCTGCATTAAGAAACCGCCTCACACTCTTTCATCTCACCTATCCTGTTTAAGCATTTGATATATATGAGTCATTGAATATGCTTTCTGATTTCAGCAGGGATGGGGGTGTTAAAAACAATGTGGTTGGACATTTGTATGAACCACTTTGCCTGCGGTTCCTTTATTTAACCAAGCATACCCTGAAGTGCCATTTTTGGTTTCAGAATCTGAATGCTGCATAGCTCTATTGCCTGTTCCAGGGAAATCCTAAATAGAGTTAGTAGGAAGCTGCTTCCTATTTTCTCCTTCAGTGCAAAGAGTCTGGTAAAGCATAAACAGCATGGCCTCTCTCTAAACTGAATGGCTTATAAAATGGTGGTAGAAGTGATGTTTCCTTCAGCAGCTGAATAACTTTTTGTGGTTCTTATTTACAGATAAGCGCAATAACAAGTAAGAGCAAAGGACAAAATAGTTTTAAAATATTTGCAGCTTGTAAAGGGGGTACATCAGCAAATGCTGCTCTGTGGAGGCCATTGACTGAGTTTGTTGATTTCCCCCATTATTCTGCCATCTCACAGTTTTGCTGTAAAAAGCACTAGTAGGCTTTAACAAGATTCCTGATTAAGCAAGTTACTATAAAATTCCTTTCTTTGAACTACTGCTTCTGTGTTTAAATGGTATTTGCAATTTGAAAACTTTAAATTCTTAAGCAGTGAAACATACCTTAGACAAAGAAAGCCTAAATTCTGCAGCTCACCCAAGTATTACAAGGGCAGAAAATTGACAAGTTTCTTCAAAACTCTTCTGATTACAGAAATTATGTGACTTATTTTATTTATTTTTATCCTACGTTTATTATTTTTATAAGTAACTCAAGGTGGCGATCATATGTTACAACCCTTCCTCTTCTGCACAACAATCCTGTGAGGTACAAAACAGACTGTGATTCTGTGGTGGCAAGTCTTTGGCTCTTCATGTATATCATTGTAGCCATTAACAAATAAAACTTGAGTTTATCAATTTTATCCCAATATGCTTGTGTATTTGTGAGGGTTAAAAATGAAAATTTCAAAACTACCCAGTATGTCTGCTGTCTTCGTGCCCCATGTCTCCTGCATTATTCTGAAAACTGCCTTTCTTTCAGAGCACTGAAATTGGCTAAACCAAGAGTGTTGATTAAAACCGGAGGAGTTGCTTTCTTTTAATTATTTTCATACTGCACAAAAAGTTCTCAAAATATTAAGCAGGAAAACACTGGGGGAATGTCATTTTGCAATCAGGCTCAACCCGAAGATTTTCCGAACCCACAAGACTGGAATCTTTTTATTGGATCCAGAGAATATTTTTTAATTTAGATTGGACACCCAAGATTTTAAAAATATTTATTTAACAGATTTGTATTTCTCAATTTAATTCTGAGTCACGTAGGTCTGCCATACAAACAGCAGTAAAAAACACAAACACTTGTGATAAATGTAAACATTAAAACATCCATGATAAGTTGATTACAATATTTTATGTAAAATATCTACAGAACCTCATACATGAGTATTTGCATTTGTGGGGCAAAATGGATTTGGAAATCTTCCCTGCAATCTGAGTTAAGCCAGAGGGTTTTTAACAAGTGATAATGGAATTCACCCTTCTAAATTCTTTTACTGAACTGGTAAATCTAGGTTATGGGAAGTCATGTATGCCTGCTGCAGCAGATGCTCTCCCCAGGAGTCTGCATTCAGGGAAGATTGGAACTGAAGTAACCTCTATTTTGAACCACCAAGGAGAGAGGGATTTGAAAACATCCAAGAAATGACTCTAAAGTCACTTTGAAAAGTGTTAGTCTGGGTAGCAATCATTTGCTATGATTGTTATGGTGAATTTATTTATTTATTTATTTATTTATTGGATTTGTATACCGCCCTTTTCCCCGAAGGGACTCAGGGCGGTGAACAGCCATAAAAATACAGTGAAAG